>DWEE01001069.1:0-14331 GCA_018245755.1 Parelbella macleannani | reverse complement strand
GTTGTCTGTGGCTCTGAACTAATATTACTACGTTTTGAAATAACAAGTGGCTGTAAAAACAATTCGAAGTCAATTGTTGGCAGTACTGTGTATTTATCTTGTATCAACAAAATTTCATGAATAAATTTATATTCAATTATGCTTGAGAACCTCAAACGGTTCGGTTAAAGTAATTAAGGAGTCTATTAATGTTGGTTGTTACAGCTTAATATAGGTACAGGGTCTTAACATACAACTCCCATTTAACTAATAAATGTTACAGCTGATAGTTGCAGAACTCAGCCGTCCTAACTTTAGCTTGTGTAACTTCTGCAACCTCCAGCATCTAGGTGTTGGCGATTGACCTACAGAACTTACACTAACAAGAACGCTGAATATTGCTCGGTCCACTTGTAACTTCAATTCAGCGAAGATAAAATCAATAACTTTGTTATTATAAGCCATGATGCAGCTTAAATGGGTTTGGTGGGGCGTGGCAGCAAAAAATGGGTTTACATAGCCACTAAGTGGGTTTCACACAAGACTAAAAGAACCCTTATGACCAACTAAATAATTATTAAAGCTAGATCATAAAAGTCTATAGGGATGGTTGGAAAGCAGTAGGGAGACCTCTCTCCAGATTATGGGCTACGTGATATTTTAGTTTAGGTCACGTCACAAACTCATTGAGCAGCAATAGAAATCACATACCTATACTGATTCAATGAACAATATAATCTGCCATAACGATATACTGATATAAAACATGAAGCAAATGTAACTCATTTAAATACGTATCTAATTATTGACTTATAATTAATTTTCTTATCAGTTCTAAGCATATTTAATTATGTTCAATATTCATTGTAACAAAACAAAGTCCATATCTCTAGCTTAAAATGAAAGTCTTCTTATAGGAATGTTGACTGCCTCGTTGGTCGAGCGGTTGCAAACGTGACTGCCGATCAGGAGGTTCTGGTTTCAAATCCTGGGTAAGGTACCGTTGGAATTTTTTAATTTAAAGTTTTTGATAGTGATTTTGACTGAATATGTGCCCGGTGCACACTTGGTCCGGCTGACCACCCATTCCATGGGACCTTAACGTAACGTGGTGAAACGTGAGAGGGTACTACACTGCTCTGTCTGCCCCTTCGGGGATTGCAGGCGTGATGTTACTTATAGGAATGAATAACATATTCATGGCAAATCATGTGCCAAACATAATGAAATTCCTATCACGAAATGTATGTAGTTAAATTCAAATTCAATGTAATGTAGTGTAATATAATGTAATGTAGTTAAATAACTTATAAACTAAATCTCCGCGGCCCTTTTGAACGGAATACGTAATTTCCATAGTACAGTTGTCATATCATCTCAGGTCCCTTTGTAATATGACGGAGACATAATTGTGATATTGAAATGAGTTACGCGGGTATATGATCCATCACTACATACTTAAATTACAATTAGAAAATAGATATTTACATATTTATTCATAAATAACACGACCTTATCGGTAGTATGATATCCCAATATATTATTATTATTAAAAACAAGTGTCATATCAAATACAAAGTTATTTCCTTTTTAGTATCGACAATACATTGATATTCAAAGGAAAAAACATGGAATGAATAGAGATCTGTACCAAATTAACCATTTGCTTATGTATGAAGAAATCTCTTTTAGCTTCTGTTTTTTTTTGTTAATTAATATATTTATCTCTATTTATAAGCTCTTCTTGTATTTAAAATCGAATTCGGACATGCACGACCATAGCCACAGCACCAACGTGACTCGTCATTATTTTCTTCGCGCTAATTAAAACACGAATGTTTTATATATAACGGTTTTACGACGTAACTTTACTGCGGCCGGTCTAAAAGAAGTTTATTGAGTGGAACGATTATAGCATCGCGCCTTCGCTAGTAATAACACTTGCTTGAAATTTACTTCATGTTTTTTAGTATAAGATTTCCGAAAGGCTGCAGGCAGAAGCTGGATGCGACAAGCCGAAGTCAGGGCGGGATGGCGCTCCTTGGGGGAGCCCTAAGTCCAGCAGCGGACTGAGATAGGCTGATGATGATGATGAATATAAGATTACTCTTACTGGTTAGACAGAGAGCGCGGAGTGCCAAAAATCTCTATTATTGCAGACCTGCAGAATAATATAACAACTATAGTATTCAATAGATTATCTAAGTATAGATATAGTGGGCCGATTAGGAGAGGTCTATGTGGGCATCCAAAAGATCATGGATGGCTGGATGGAAGTATAAAAATCAGAATGGTAATTTAATAAAAGCCTTGATAACTATATCATATTTTCGTTTACAAATGCTTGAGAGTAAGCTAACAAGACCCGCGGAGTGGGAGGCTGCATTGTATACCACTAAGTTGTCACCGCTTATAAATCAATTCGAATGTAGTATAACAACTGTCGAGTAACAATATCAAAGTATAAAAGTTACCATATAAAAATATCGTAATACAAAAACGAGCTTGCCGCGTAGTAATTCCAATGAAACACAAGCAAGTCGTCTTCTAAATGGTTGTCTACAATAGTATATACTGTGCGCTGCCTAAATTCCCATTGATGAACTGATTTCCCTCACAGATATTTGAGCTGCAACATCAATATAATATGAGGTCCCACGACAACAACATTTCCTTTCGTCTTTCATAATTCTTTTTCATACAAAAACCGTCCGTAAAAGTCGGTCGCGGAATAAAGCCATATTCACGCTTCGCCGACGCGAGAAATCGCCGAAGGCTGCGCCGCAGACTTTTCCAATTGTTTTCTTTGCTCCCGTTTCTTTCAAACTTGATATTAGTATTGACACATTCGAAAATTTTCGAGGCCGGAAAGTTTTCGGCAAATTGTTACGATGTATTATATTCTGCTATTTATTATTTATTTTCCATAACAATATATTATTCAAAGACTTAAGTATTTATTCGTTTATTGCTGTGAAAGTTCGTAAATAATTAACTTCTATAGTACGCAGAAAACATTAATACTATACTGTTTTTATATGAACAATATCCTGCGCGGTCAGCTTATTATCATTGTGTTCTCGTACTTTAAGCTGCGTACAGGAATTATATTAAGCGTACCCCTAAACCATATTAATATAAAACCTGGTTATAAGATTATGCGTGTCTGTCCGTTACATTTTGGCCCTCATGATTTTAGCACTGATCACTATAAAATTTGGGAGGAAGATTTTATACGGTTGCAAATCACGACAAACCCTCTGTATTTCCATGGTTCCACGCTTAATAAGAACGCTGTCATAAGTAACATACATCGCTACAAAATGAAAGATATAATATGCTATAGTGATAATAAGTAAATCAGTGTTATAGTGCAATATATAACTGTATTATACATTGAACGGGTTTGTAATTATTGTTTCCAGACACGAACAACATTCAAATTACTGCACCCAAATATTAGTTAGATGACTATACTTAAAAAAGTACATAGTACATACAATGGTACAAACATATAAGTTAATTATTTACGAATTTTCACAGCGATAAACGAATAAATACCTACTTAACATTGCATATAAAACAACATTACAATAGGTATCTACCTCAATTGCGATGAAGTTGCAGAACACTGGTTTTGGCCCTGGAGAGAAATTTCTGCCTCATACCTAGGAAGGTATGAGGCAGGTACAGAAATACAGAAGGAAGAATCCTTCTCTAGTCAATTTTTCGGTACCTACGAAACACAGAATACTTACTATACTATATTCAAATTTACCCCAAAAATAGGGAAATAAAGAATTGCAAGGGAATACTTTTTTTTTAATACACTCGTAATAATACGCTAAGTAAAATCCCATACCTCATACACCAAACATCCAGCGATAACTTGTAGGTTTTATGAGATGTAGTGTACATAAAAAGTAAAAATATCATTGTTACAATAATGACTCGCGTCATTGTAAACGACCAAGCGATAAGTGATTAAATCAAGCACCAATTAACAAGTTTAATTAGATAGAAGATATTTACATATGTTTTTGTGAGTGCAATATTAACAATTTTTTTTTACGTACCTACTAAAAATTATGTGTATAATTATGGGTAATACCGCAACCACAACGAAAAACAAGTTCTCTAAATGAAACATGATTTGCCTAATGATTTTGACTACTTGGTAGTAGTAAAGCTTTCAAAAAGTGATAAATAATGAAAGTAGAACTAAAAAATACAAAATGTTGCGCAGATATTATAAGTAAAAAAATTATTCTTAGAATAAAATGACAAATATTATTGTTAAAACGACATAAACATTCTATATCAACTTTTCTACTATTCACTAATCGACATGAGTGTGTTTTCGACCTACGCCACCATGGATGTATGTTCTAATCTATGTTCTATGTTGTAATCACTTGTATGAAGTAATAAATATTAAAAATGCTTTTATTAATTGCCTGGTTGGTCCAGTACAAAATATATGTGGGACAAGTGACGGAAATGGGTTTGACCCCTGGGTTTCTCCCATAATTTGTAATACCTTACACAGCTCTTGTAGTAACTCGGATTCGTGTCCAGAATATGCCAATAGGCTCACACTGTCTTCAATTGGTCATATTCCCCATTCAGTGGGTGAAATGTGGGAGTACTACGCTACTCTGCTTACGTCTTTGACAAAATATAGACATAATGTTATATTACATTATTTTTACTACATAAAGACGGGCAAGTTGGTAACCAGCCGTAATAGTTACTCATATTATACGCATACATTGCGAGGGTGAGGACATAAAATTAATGTCATGTAACTACATTACATTGTTCTTCATTGTCACATCTAGTTCTGTGGTGTGTTTTATACTCCCAGACATTGTCTATAAAGCTCATTATAGCAATAACATGCGTTCCCTTATAACACTTTCACGACATTTGTACGAAATTACACCTTAATGAGTTGTACATAAGCGCTAGACTCGAACATATAAACATTTCCAAAGATATAAGGTTACATAGTTTAAGATCATCAGCTTGATTTATTCGATAACAGATGTCGCTACTTGTCCCATGTAACTTGAATCACGGTATCAAAGTTTTATAACCTTTTTACTTATGCCCGTCATAGTTAAAATACCTGTGTTAAGTATGCCATTAAGTTACAATGCTAATATAGTGCAACTCTATTTCATCTTATTGAGGCTGTTGTACGTCTTACAAATATCGAGTCCTAACCTTTCTCTTAAGTTTTATTCTGTTGTACTGGAATGCATTATTGTACATGTATGCACCATTGGCTACAAAAAAAAAACAAATTTCAGTAAACGTAATTGTATAACAGTATCGTACTAATACGTATGTATTTTTCTTGTTTATATATTTTGCTTTATATGTGTTAGGTATTAACTCAATCATTATTACTATTATATATATTCATTATTTTCTCTATGTATTTCTTCTTGCACTTACCTTATTTATTTAGAGTTGATACTATACTTCAAGGGTAGAATGGTGGAAAGTGCCAGTAGGCATTACCTAAATTCGCCCTTTGTTATGGCTGTAGGTATATGGTGTGCAATAAAGAGTAAATAAAACGATTATAATATATTTAAAAGTGTTCTTAAACATATGATGTCGATTTTTATGGGGTATTAGAGTGAATATTTCGAACCGTAACAAAATTTTACTTAATACATAGACGACTAGAGTGATTAAAATTTGTTAGGTGGCACCGGGGTTTGTTTCATAGTGTTGAGAAAATTTGAATTCAACCTATTTTTTTAAATCAAAGCGGCAACTAACTTGTTCCCACTTCGCGAGCTACATCATTATTATGGATCATAATTACATGATTGTATACCTCACTATATTTAAACTTAGCCCATTTTGTCCATCTTGGTTTTTAATTAAGATTTTAGGTAAGCGTAACAAACTTTCCATAGTCTTAAAATTGCGAATAGAAAGCTTTTAATTTTAAAGAGACTTGTTAAAGCTGTATTTAATAAACTTGAGTACTAAGACTGGTGTAGTGTAATGGATACCCATGTAAATAAATATTGTTTTATATGTACTTGTGTTTGCTGAAACTAAACAAATTGTAACTTAAAACATTCAGCTGTAAAACTTCTGAAACCATGCAATAAATTCAAAATATACAAATTTATATCGCTGAAACCATACAAGAGCTAAGATTGAACAGATATACAATAAATAGTATTGCTTCTTTCATACCATATTCAATCGCAAACGGTAAAAACTCTCGCTCGACGTCACAGTGAGACCGCGGCCTTACATCTGAAATATACCACGATATACATATTTACGACTACATCAAAGTGACTACTCCTTTTTAGGGGATGTTTTCTGTATATTTTATGTCAAGGGCGAGTGATAAAGTAGGCGAGTGTGGTTCACGAACCAGCAATCGTTTCACCCTAAAGTTTTATGCGGGGTACGTATATAAATATGCTATCTGATATATGCCGTGGACAAGGGAAGCAGGAAGTGTATCACGGTTTGTTTGAGGAAGCCTCGACACTTCACGTGTTCCAAACGCCAAGAAACATTTGTAAGATGTTAGTTCTTAGAATTAATTGTAAAAGATTTTATAATGTCAGTTTAAGGTCGGATTTGATGCTTAGTTAACTGAGATCAGACATAAAGACGGTTTGTAATAGTAATAAGCTGAAAGTGAATTTTGTTAAATAGAAGAAATTAATCGTCGTCGTACGTACTACGTACAAAACATCGTATTTAATACTTAACATAATTCCTTACATTTAATTTACCTAATCATGCCTATAACAACGAAAATCATATTTAAACATTTAATATACAAATTCATAAAATGTTTGTACACATAGTGATTTACAAGGAACGGTGACATAGGGTTTTACAAGCTGAGTTTAGGGAGACTATGAAGACACAAAACCCTTCGACGAGTAACGAATAATACGTTACATTTCGCCACTAAAAATAATAAAAAAAATATTCTAATTCACTCATTGGTTTTTCATATAGACATTCAACATATTAAAAAATTATGGTAAAAACTGAAGTTACAGTAATTAGATAATAAACGCCTTATGAAAGATAAGATACTAATTTAGCAATCTATATCGTTAGTCGAAAAATCAATTTACAAGTATACCTCGCTGTCAATGAAAATCAAACTTGATATGAAATAGGAAGGACTTTTTTAAGGAAATACATATTTTAAGACCATTTATAACTAGATAGATAAAAGCTGAAGGTATGAAAAGATAAATATCTACTATGAAACTGCTGATTCAGTACTTAAACCATTATCCTCGTCAGCCTCTAGATGTCCACTACTGGACGTAGGCGTCCCCTAGTCGACGCCACTCTTTCCGGTCCTGGTATTTAAGTATTTAAACTACATTCATAAGGGTAATATTAAAATAATTCACTATTTTATTCCATTGCAGTTCACTATACAATGAAGTAACCGGAACTAACTCAATTGTCGCTTTGCCACACGACGAATGAAAAAATGTACCAGAAAATCAGGACCTATTCAGATTAACAAATTTTCAAGTGCCACTTGAGTTGAAAGTATCTACACAATATTTTTGGAAAACTTCAGAGAGCAATGTTTATGAGATCGACTAGACAGCGGATCAATTTTCACTATGTCTATACGTACATAAACATTTTTAAGACCCCTTTGCATTTGTACTGACACGGGTCTCCTACCAGAATGATAGGATTAAGGCCATAACCGGCCACGCTGGCCAAGGACTGGTGAGCAGACTGCACACGCCTCAGTGAGGAAACGCCGAACTAATACTTGTAATCAATTTATGTATATCTCTCCTAATTCGAAATCGAACCCGTGACCCTGGCTCAGCCGTCAGCATCACTAACCAGTGTACTAGACCAGTCAATGTATAAAAAATTTAAACTCACGTGTTCGGCATCATCCGCAGTTATTTCTTATGTTACAACACGGTGGGATTGAGATCCAGTTTCATGAGCGTAGTACTTTAAGCACTTTTATTGTGATATGGCAAGTTTAATAGCCGGGCGTTAAACTATCTCGATGTAATGGCTGGTTACGGTGTGGAAGGAAATTCTGTTTTTCACGACTTTCAAATTTTCAATATTAAAGTTATATGAGTGTTGTCGCAAATCGTTAAACTGTGAGTCCTGGCTGTTAACTTTATGTAACAATCGTTAAAATATGGACGAAGGTTTTGAAAATGGTTGAAATTATTCGTCAGACGAGCTTGCTATTATTGGTTCATATCTAAGTGGTAGAAAATGCTACCGACTTCCACAGGAACCTAAGATATACTTCATAAAAGTAAATGTAAGTAATAAGTCATCGAAATTTGTATTTAATGTATATCTTCTGTATGAAAAAGTAAAAACCGTAAAGTATTAAGAACAAAAATTAACTTTCTCTCTATATGTAGTAAAACTATTTATTTTAAAAAATTGTCTTTATCAGATCCACTGATTTTCTTACTTGTATGAGCGTATAGCGTATTTCCCGCATGAATGTTACACTGTGGTGTGAGAGACGGTCGTTTTATGACAGGGGTAGTTTTTTAAGCACTCCTTTATTGTGTTGGGCCAGTTTTAATGGCGCCCGAGCTAAACCTGCCGTGAAATTACGTCCATACCATATTGTGAGGTGCACTTAAACTTTTATAAACGTGCATTTAAATGAGATTTAAAATAAAGTTTATCGAAGCACCAACCAATAGCGCCAAGTATAAAACTATGTTATAGATGTGGCACAAGAAATACGTTAAATCAGTTTCTTATCAACACAGTAAATTTTTTTATACATTCATTTTAGCATTCGTTCATTCATTCATTCGTTCATTCATTCATTCATTCATTCATTCGTTCGTTTCGCCATTTACTATTTCGAAATTGTTCGAAATGGAGGAAGAATTTGTTATTATTGGGCTCCTACCTGCTGAAGACAAAAGGGTCCACTCCGACTGCATGTTTAACTATACATTTAATAGCAGTATTAGTCTCATGTCTAGGTGTTTGTCGCATGGCTTTAAATCGCAAAGTTACCGAATAGATTTGAATGTTCTTACAATTTTTGGTCTATTTTGGGGTTTTTCATGAAAGACGCCAAGAGCTCTGCTTCAAAGCCGGCAAGGTATTAGGAACCGCTCTGGTGTTGTACATGTCCGTAGGCGACGGTGACCGTCGACCATCAGATGGCAGGTCCACCTGTTTGCTTGAGCTCAATTTATATGAAACAAGTCATAACGGAAAAAGCAACGTAATATACGCGATGTGTATAATCGCCAGAACTAACCTATCAACGTTGCTTAACATTACACGTTATCGATTTGCAACTGCACTAAAACCACGAGTGCTGTTAACTTTGGTCGTAATTTTTTAATAAAACTTTACAGTACATTATAAATTCCCCGCTTCTAATAAGATCAGAAATGTTTAAACGCGATCGAACTGAAGAAAAGATGTTAAAAATAAGTTCCTACTGCAATATCCGTACGGCACAAATTGCGTTACAGATCATCGGAAACTTAAAAGCTATCGTGAAGAGCTTGCTTTATTCTAAAAGCTGGTAGGGCTTTTTCTGAGAACTCCAAAGTTATATAAAAACGTGTAAAAATGTCTTTTTTATGCAGCAAAGATAAAATAGCAGAGTGACTATCAAACGACCTGATGGTAAGTGGTCACAGAGCCCATACACAACAACATCATTATTGAATAACATTGATGTTCTATTTGAAAACTGCAACACGTATTTCTATCATCAAAATATTAATGAGCCTTGTTAGTCGATTGGTTGCAAGCGCGACTGCGTATCGCAAGGTCCTGGGTTCAAATTCCGGGGTCCGGTGCTATTAGATTTTTCTAATTTAGAATTTCTAGTAGTGACTCAGAATCTTTAATTGTTCCCGGTGTATGGCAATAGGCTCACCAACTATACCATAGGATTTAAACGTAACGGGTGAAAAGTGGGAGTGTACTAAGTCCAGTTCACCAGAGGAGTGCCTCTGCCTAACCCTTCGGGGCTTACAGATGTGATGTCACGTTGTTAAATATGAATGCCTATCACACGTTTCACAATCGACCACAACAGTATTAACGATTCTTTTTACCAGTAAGAAGAGACTATCTTGATGAATTTTATCGTCATAATCATATAGCCTTTATTAACACGCTGCTGAATAAAATACTTCTACCATCTTCTCATGTAATTGGGCATGTTGCTTGCGAGGTTGTATCTCAAATGCTGTAGTACACCGTAAACTGCTTTTTAACTCGACACTGCTACGCATGACAAACATGCACTCTACGCATGACAAAATGATCTAACAACTAACCTCACATATGTTTTTTCCATCGCGAAGACTTGCCGCGACGTCGTTGCTGTCGGAGGGAGCTCTTGAAGAAGGACCTCGGACAGGTCCGAAACAAGTCGGTCTATCCCGAAAAAACATACACGATTTAACCCGGTATGTAGCTTAATCATGTATGTATATATGTAGATACTCAAATAACATGTAATAGTAGAATAATTTTTATTCTTTAATTTCATCTTTGTTTGAGCTCCGTTTTATGTGTCCATACCCCAAAGAGTGCCAACAAAATCGTAATCCTAAGGGTCCTCTATCTGATCGTCTGTCGTAGCGCTGCACCTACTGTATAGTAATAAGAAGATACTTGAAATTGTTACAGTGTGTACTATAATGACCACTGTAACAAGGACTTTGGTGCTTTTATGGCATTTTCTGGCAATATTTCCTACCTTCGAATATTGGACCTTCTTCTGCAAAAGGCATACACTTGTTTTTTCAGAAAATATGTATCATATAATTGCCAGAACAAAAATTTTATGAAAGTAGAACAAAATTAAAATGGAATCTATGGAATTTTTCGTGTACAAGTCCAACACTCTGTTGGTCGGTCTTTCTTTGAGTTTTGGAAATATTTATTATATATTTGTTATTTCCTTCCTTTGTTTTTAATTGATGTGAGATCAGTGAACTAAGTTTTGTTGTTCCATTCTTCTTCATTGTTACTATTCACTCTCTTCTTATTCTTATCATCTTTCACGTATATTAACGATGTGCATCACCTCATATCATAGGGTCATTAATATCCATCTTCATCAGATTTTTATGATAAAATTAAAAATGTTCCTCATAAAATACCCAAAGCTTGTTAAATTATTCCCTTGCTTGTCTACTCTTCTTTCATACTTCTCTTTAAAAATTCTTTTCTATTCATAACTTTTTGTTTCTTCATAAGTATGCTTTGCAAGTAAATGATTGTAATATCTAAACCAAAAAGTATAAATAAAAGTTGCAGACATACAATTGTTAAGTTTCAGGCCCTGAATTGTTATCCCCTTGTATTAACATTAATATTTCTTCTTTATTTGAACGGACAACATAATTATAGACACAGACATTTTTTATATATATCTTTAGCAAGCAATCTCTTCTCAATAGCTTTTGGCAAGAGATGAAACAATAGAAAAAAGATGCTTTGATACATTGGAGAACAATGTCCACAAGTGGAATAGTAATGTAGTAAATTTAATACACGAAATTATTGTATAATGACTTTCTATATTCATAACTATATGTTGGTACTACATGGTGATGGTAAAATTGAGCCATATGACGCTGCTCCCTTTTTATAAGTAAGGCTATAAGACAAAAGTGCTCTTATTGTTATTTTATTAATTAAAAATTTTAAAAACCTTTGAATCCTGATTCCTGTACTGTCTATTTTTATACACCAACATTACATTAAGCCCCCGAAGGGGAAGCTGACTTAGAATTCTAAAGAATACTTTTATATAATTCGTTACATTTTTATGTTACAAATCAGTTGTGTTGTGTTCCCCGAAGTTATATAATTAAGTGGGTTATAGCTCTAAGGCTTCCACTGTTACGGTCAAGAGCGTTCCTTTCAAAGTAATAAATTCCGTAGATATGAAAAAGAAATTTCACTTTTTTTTATTTATTAGTATCCGTTCCTTCTCTGTAGAGTTCTATATTATCTTTTTAAATGTCGATGAGATGAGTAGAATTCGATAAGTTTATTAACAATCATTTTAAAATTATATTACAATTATATATTTCACGAACAACTGGCGTTTAGAGGACTATAAATCAATACATGAGTATTACTAAATAGATCTGTTGTCATAAGAATGATTAGTTAATATATTGTTAGCTGATGCTCCTGATGGAGTAGGTCCGCGACTAATCCTTATAAAAATACAACGGAGCCCTAAAGCGGCACAGAAGTTAGTTACCGGTACCCTGAAGCGAGGACCGCTTCCGGTTCCTGAATTTTTCCTTGTTCCAACTTACTCGGGAAATATGTACTTGTGTAAGATGTTTCGGTTTTACGAGAACGCTTGAAGAAATATATTTTTTTCCCGTAATATTCGGGGGCATCCATCAATTTGCGTGTATTAAACTTTTACGAAAATGTTTCACTGTGTGATAAACAAAAACGAGAACATAAGGCGTGTTTACACTCGTTCTTAAATTTGCCTAAATATAAAGCTGCCATAATGTCCCAAATTAAGTTTATATGTTACTTACACGTGACAATAGTAATTGTACATTTATACATAACAACTTCACGCCTGTATTTACCCGAAAGGGTCGGCATGTTTCATCTGCACACACATTTACGAGTATATTAAATCAAATCTAACAGATTACGGGAGCCCCTGTTTATTTATACCCGTAAAACCTCGGTGAATGAAAACGTAGATAGGTTTTAACGAGTTCAGGCTCAGGGGATTAGTCTTTGTATAACTTACAAATGTGTGTGTTTTCTGTCAGTGTTTACACCGTTTCTTCTTCGTGTACGGGTTACACATTTCTAAACAGGTCAACACTTTCATTCTCATCACCTACAAAAAGATCTATGTACATTACCTACAATCCATATTCCTAAGTCCGTCCCTTGTCTTAAACACTTTCTCGATGTATAAAGTGACTCTTTCCCTATCCTACTACCTTTTCACCCGATCGAACCAACTACAGCTCTTTTCACATTGACTGATTCATTGATTTGACATTGGTGGATCCTTCTAAGCGATGGTTTTAACATACATCATATACTGTTGACGCTCATAATGTTGCCGGTCAGCCATGTTATACATGACCATACTGGCTTTCGCAGCTCACTTATGGGTTGTTAGCGAAATTGAGCTAACAGCTTAAATGCAACAGCAAAGCTAATTGAAAAGCTATTCAGTTAATTATTTCAAAATGAAACTTCCACCCCAGTATCCCAGCAGTTTTGATGGAAACAAATGGAGTCTCCGCGGCGCCGTTCTGAGGAACTCATTAGGAATGGAACAGGATTCAATTAAAAGCAACGCCAAATGCAACCGCTATCAATCTGTCTAGCGGATGGTCTGTACGCACTGTGGGCACGTGATTTTCTCATTTAGAAACTACTTAAACAAATGCTAATACATTGTGGTTGCCAAATTGTGTCATAATTTGG
Organism: Parelbella macleannani; assembly: GCA_018245755.1. Taxonomy (NCBI): domain Eukaryota; kingdom Metazoa; phylum Arthropoda; class Insecta; order Lepidoptera; family Hesperiidae; genus Parelbella; species Parelbella macleannani. The sequence goes on along the minus strand of DWEE01001069.1, from coordinate 852 downwards.
CACATTATTAATTTATATGCTACGTATGATGCTACATGAGAGGTTGTAAAATGTTCATATTAAGAGAAATTATGATTTGCGATTAATATTGCTAACAGCTTGTTGACTCAATCGAAAAGGCAAGGTTCTGTTTATGGATGCACCACCTTCAATTTCGTTTGTTATCATCGAGTCAATGTCTTCAAGTCCACTCTTGGACATAGGTTTCTACTCGTAATTACCACGCTTGGTATCCGGGTTGTAGATCGCAAGCAAGAAATTTACTATAAGGTCTCACAAATGAAACATGTAAAAGCGATTTTTGTAAAAACAATATGGAAAACCTTTTGGGCTATCTCACACATTAGTGATTGAATCTAAATTAATCAGAGCCTGTATAATGATGGGATAGCCGACCAACTTATACATGTATAAAAGTTTTTTAATACATACACACATAGATAATTTTACACCCAGATACGGAGGAAATAGTCGTGCAGATGGCAAAAATACTTGACATGGGTAGAAATAGAACCTACAGCCTGCGGTTAGTAGTCAAGATATTTAACCACTGCCCCAACAGACCAATTGAACTAGAATATATCTGTTCAAACTTTCGCAAATCTCGAACTATTCATCCAAAGAGATAACTGCCTATCAACTTGTACAAGTATCGTACTATTTAGGCGCCTGTAATTCGCGAAGTGGTAGACATAGGACGGTAGTACACTCCCACGTTTACCAGTAACGTTTACATTTAATGCTTTATATGATTTGATAACTTTACGTAGATTCGAAACTGTAAATAAATGCACTTTTAAATTCTAAACAAAATTTGCAAATATTAGAAGTTAAGTATGATTTGATTTACTT
>DWEE01001068.1:0-14332 GCA_018245755.1 Parelbella macleannani | reverse complement strand
ATGATGGTATGAAAATAATATTAACTATTCATAAATTCATACCTGAAGGTTGTAGGACTCGAAGAAACCCTTTCCACAGTAGCTGCAATGGAAGGTCATGCCTCTCTCGTGCCTCTCGTGGGTCTTCATGTGAGTGTTGAGGAGAGCTTTGGATCCGAACATCTTTGGGCACTGCTCGCACCTGAGTGTCTTCTCCTGTTAAATTATATTTTAGAATTAAAATGGCAATTTGTGGGATATTCACACATTAAAGTCTCCAATAATATTACATCGATATGAGTTTTGAATGCACCACTAGATGGTGCTAGTAGTAAGAATAAAAAATATAATTAAATATTATGACGCCATTACGCCACGTCCCTTACGGTATAGACAGAGAGCACCGAGTTCCAAATATCTAAGTCCTAACAGACCTAGTGTGCTTATTCTACATTTAGGACTCAAATTATACAAGTATGCAAGTTTCAGAGACTCTTGTCTCTGGAGACGAGCTAAATTGACCTAGGACTACTGCCACAAGAAATGCTCTAAGCGGCGCTTAAAACGACAAAAGTCTGAAACATTCCACTAGATGCCGTTAGAAGTACCGTTCGTGAGAAAACATCTAACCAAATGTGTGTCCTTGTGTTTCACAAGCGAGTGGGAGTACTTGAACCGCTTAGGGCACTCTGTGCACTGGTAGCGGGAGTCGCTGGCGTGAGTCTTCAGGTGTGCCCGCCACGCCACGTAGCCCATTATCGACTTGTAGCAGATTCTGCACTCCCTGAGACGGTTCTGATGGTATCTGGAACAGATGGTAGAAGATATTTACTTTATTAATTGTTTATTTTAATGTTTTAATACAAACAAATAATACTAATTAGGATCTCTACAAAATACTCCCACCACCTCAAAGGCCTCTGATTGACGAGATAGTAATTGGGCTATACCAATAAAACATATGTGAGTTAAGCAAGTAGATATTTAATCATACTTACAGATATCCACAAACCTTTTAGTGGCAAATATCTATACTTTATAGAAATTAGTGCTGTGAAGACGTTGCTCTCAGAATTTTAGCCCACCAGCCACTATGCTAAGCAATGCTATTCTGCTATTCATACCTCAATTTATGATTCTTCAAACTGCTTCTAGTACAGAAGACCTTCTCGCAGACATTGCAGTTGAATGACTCTGCAGCAACTGTACCATCTTTAATCTCTTCCATGTTCATCTTTATTAACTGCCTTGCCTCCTTCCTCATGTTCCTCCTCATTTCTCTAATTCTTTTCTGTTCCTCTTTCACTTCCAATCGTTTCTCATTGGTCAGACCGAAAGAATGCCACTTGGCATGTATGAGGAATCGTTTTGGGTGTGAGAAGTACAGATTGCAGTTGGGACATTCATAGTAATTGGAGGTCAGAACCACTTTTTCACCTGGAATAATAATGTAATAAATCACTCAACTCTTATAAGACAAAAATTTCAATGTAAAACAGACATAATTGGTAGAAAGGAATGGTTGATGTAGTCCTAGTGGGTTCTTCATTTGATTACCAAAATTAATATGAATTGAATAGTTTGTTAAAAATTACTGATCAGATAGTGAATTGTTAGGCTAACACCCAGTAGTTCATAATTTGCTAACAATAATGATTACTATTATATTATCACACCAGGTCCCTTATGGGTGAACCAGAGACCACCAAGTGCTATGTATCTCTGCCCTTTAAATTTGGCATCCTTTTGACTGTCTTATTGATCTGATGGTTGAAAGCGAACTCCTGGTAGCTGTGAGTTCTGTGTATGGGTAGGATACTGTTGCTTGTTAGGGTACTGTTTTTCTAGTGTGAAATTTATAGTAACTATTAGATCAGAGTTCTGGAAGGGCTGTATCCAGTGGTGGACTGGGGTGGGCCGATGATGATGATCAGTTATGTCTTGTGTCTGGTGTATAGTATTCTATTCCTTGATGGGACATATAAAGCCAGTATCAGTATGACATTACTTTTTTATATTAGATTCTGTATATTGTTCTTTTAGACACAAGGAATAAATTATCTGACTACAATAAGATCTTTACCTTTCTTAAATGCTTCTTTAGCAGTGGTGAAACTGACATGAGCTTCAACAATGACACCACTGGGTGGTACTTGTGCCACACCAAAGATGTCTCTCTGGAAAGGAATGGAATGTTCTAAATCCACCCAGCTGGACAGCTGTTCAACTTTAACCTCAATCCCATTACCACTTTGAGAGACTTCTGTGTATGTTTCCAGGGGATTTTTTACTGTGTCAAATGTTATTAACGGTTTAACATCTTCGGAGTCAGACTCACTGTCGTTGGGCTGTGGCTCCACCTTGATTTCTATTTGTTCAATGTGATTCTCGATACTCTCATTATTGCTGCTCTCATTCTCATTTTCAAAAGTGACAGTAACATTGTTGTTTCTTTCATCACTGTTAGTTTCACTCTCAACACTGTTTTCGGTGCTGCAGCTGAAATTTGATTTTGTATTGTCTTCACTCTTACTATTCTCTAGTACATTGTTTATATTCTCCTCTTTGTCATCAATGGGTTTAGGCGGTTCTTCAGTTTTGTCTTTTGGTGTCTTCACTGGAATGGCTGGTGCTTTAGCTGTTTCAGGTTTTGGGTGTGGTAATTGTGAATATTTATTTGAGTTAGTCGGATTATGTATGAGAATGTTTTCAATCATTTTGACTGTGTTTTCTAGACTCCGTCGCCTTGACTCGTCCATTGTGTGGGTTTTAGTGGTCACGTCCAGATCGTAATGTCTGGGTTGCGGTTTATGTGTTTTGTTCATACTTAGGTCCAAGTTTTCTTCAGAATGCCTTAGGGAACTGGTGGATTGGTAATTTTGATAGTTATGGTGTAGCGTCGCTTCCTTGTGGTAAGCTTTGGTGTAGACCTGAGGTATATTCAATGGAGCACTCCTGGGATGGCTGTAGTCATTAAGTGAGAAGTCTTTGCGCTCGTAAAAGTTTACGTTCGCCGTATCTTCTACTTGCGTGTTCAAGTTCATAGGCAGTAGGCCGTGTTGCCAGCCGGTTTCTTGCAGAGCTGGAGCATTATGCCCCACGAACGACGTTTGGAACACATTAGATGGGAAGTTTTGGAATGGATGCATAGCCGAATGCGAACTCATAATAGAATGTCCGTAACTGGAATAATTTGATAAATTATAATGGGTATTAACGTTTTGCGTAGATTCGTGGGAGGATTTACCCAAGTTGTTGAATCCATTCGCGATATTCATAGGTCCGTTTGCGGTCATGTTTACCGAAGCGCCCATGTTTAGTGGCGCTTCTGACGAGCCAAATGGATCACTGTTATGCAACATTGTCACTTATCAACATGAGCGCACTGTTCACGTGTCGTATAAAGCTTTCGGAAAACAACAAATACAGGTCATTCCAGCCATTTTGACATTTTGGAATTTTACAATACAAGGCAACTCAGTAGTTCATACAAAAATCCATCAAGGTAGGCAGCGCCATCAACTAGGGACGGCTTGTCATTTATTTACATTCAGTGCGTTACATTTCACGAAATTTTAGTTACAAGTGGTTTAGCTACAATAAATAATTATTGATTTAATTAAAAAGAACTAATTTATGTGATTTGTACTTGTATATAGTGAAGTATTTAATAAGTTTTCTGTAAGTTTTTGTAAAGGGTTTTGATAAATGCTCAATACATAGTTTTGGTAGATGCATTATTTTGTTATAAAAAAAATTATTTTTACGTTGTCATTAAACGGAAAGTTGCCTTTGTTCACCTGTTATTTTGACATTCTGTTGACAAACGTCTTATTTTATTCAGTGAAGGAAATTTGTTTGCGGCGGTAAAAGCTTTAAACAGACATATTCGATTTTAAATGGAAATATGGAAGATGATACAGTTCCATTTTTAACCGCACTAAAGATGCGTAGTAGAAATAAAACGTTAGGGATATACGGTTCAGAAACCCATTCTCCTGCAGATCATTTAAAACCTCAAGTTGTTATTTCTACTCTTTCAAAGCAGCTGAGGGACATGCAAAAGTCGGACTGTTTAAAAAAGGAAGGCGGTACACCTAGTAGGAAATTTATAAAATCAGAGTTTGTACATATAAATGTTCTGTTTACACAGGCGGTAAGAAAAACATTATTTATGTAACAACTACATCTTTCTTGTTATTAATTTTGAAAGAGTAATATAGTATTAAAGGTAATTAAAACAATTGTATTCAATCAGCACTCTTGGTACTTCACAAATCAACAGTAATATTTTTGGTTAGTACATGAACAACAGTATTTGTATAGAAGAAAACTTACCAATGATTCTTCTAGTCTTGCTTTACTTTTCTATCTTCAAATTCGTCTTCTTGACTACCATCTATTTTTGCCAATTTAACCTAACCTATGTATTAACATGAAAATAAAAATTGGAATAATAAAATGTAAATAGTTGCAATAATTGGTAGCATGAGTTAATATTGGCCTTAAAGCAATGGCAATCTATTAATATTAATAATCTCTATGTTACTTTATGCTAATAGTTTTCAAATTATCTTGACCAGGAGTCAATGATGACTTGGCTGTACTAGACGATACAATAATCCTATATTCTAAATAGTATAGTCAAGATGTGAATGCTGGTCATGCCTTTTGGTAGAGCTGGTACTAAATGACTAAGAGACAAAATTATTTAATGTGCACTAGAGCATGAACAATAAACTGATTTTTTAAAATGGCAAAGTTAACAAGCCAATTATCAGTGCCATATAGGACATAAAGTTTATATTTCTATTGAGTGAATATCACAAAATTTATTTTACACTTTGTCAACACTGTGTTGAATAATAGACTAATATTTTTAGAATCATTCATACATATTTCTTGAAGTAATTGTGCTTAAATTTTGCTGTTTGGTTTCCTTTTGTGTCAACATAAAAAGGGCTATCTATCTTTTGATTCTTCTTCTTCTGTGTTGTTTCTTCATTAGTGAAGTGTAGGGATTTTATGGTGGTGTGTGTCAGTTTTTTTCACTTGATACTAATTTCTTCGCTTTTTGATAGCCAGTAATATTAGTTCATTCATATTTTTCATTCATTTATTCATTCTTATCTAGAATATTTTACTAAAAATCATGACAAGTTACAGTAAAAAATGAGATTATTGTCATATTTTAGTCTTAAGTTAATGCGTAATGCATAAAAATATAAAAAAAAATAACATTAAGCCTGTATTACCCCAAGGGTACACCTTTCACCAGTTACATGTTAATAGGTAATGTGTAAAAATATAAAAAAAAAAATATTGCGCCAGCATTACCCGAAGGGTACACTTTTCACCAGTTACAAGTTAATAGGTAATGCTTAAAATATATAAAAAAAAATAATGTTACGCCTGTATTACCACAAGGGTACTTATTTCACCAGTTACATTTAAGTCATATGAAATAGGTGGTAGGCCTATTATCATACACTGGGCACAATTCCAGACTCCAAGTTACTAGTAGAAATTCTAAATTACAAAAATCTAATAGCACCCTACCCCAGATTTGAACCCCGGACCTCCAAATCGGCAGTTGAGCTTGCAACCATTCGACCAACGAGGCAATAATAGAAAATGTGTAACAATTTCAGGTCAACCATAAAAAACCTACCAATAACTTTGAAACACAATGTGTTTCAGACACACAACTCATTGATATAGTTGATAGTGTGGAGGCAATGGATAATGCTAACAATTGTTTGGCACACAAGTTTGAGACAAATTTCAATATCGCAAATCAAAACAAAATTATAGAAGTTAGTAGAGCTTTAGAACAAAGTATCAAAATTAAAAGCCATGAAGCTAAACAAAAAAGTAATATGTGCAGTAATGTTGATAAAAATCAGAAAGCTAAACAAGCTTCTGAAGCAAAAACAAAGGAAGAAGCTGTACTGAAAGAGTTTGAATATAAAAAGGAGATAGATTACAAATATATGGATGATATAAACACAGATATTTATAGAGAGTTTGAGACAACTTATTCAAAAACACAAAATGACAGTGATACTTTCAGTAATATGAAAGAAAATGCACGATTAAATATTCTAAATAAAGAGTCATTAGCACATACTACTAGAGAAACTGCCACAAATACAAATAATGAATCAGAATTTAAACTCAAAATTGGAAATGTGCATAATTCAAATGCAGATGGTTCTGGAATGGATTCAAATGTTCATTTTAAAGAAAAAATATCAATGGAACATCAGCAAATTAGTGATGATCAGACAAGAACAAATTTAGAAGAGAATAATTTGAAACACTCCATTGGAACATTCGAAGAACAAACTAATACATATTCAATTGATGACATATTTATTGATGATCCAAATCCAGAAACCAAAAAATTAAATGAAAATAGAGATATGCCAAGCAGTCCAATTTTCAATAACTATAAAATGAGACGAAAGTCTGAACCTTCATTAGTATTTCCTTTACATTCATTTGAAAAATTTGAATCCTTAGTGATGCCTTTAATTGAAAAGCTAGATTTAGATAATGCAAGATGTTCAATCAATTCTCAGATAATTAATAAAGAATTAGTCATAAAAGCAGATATGGTGCCTATTCTTGGTGCACCCCATGAGAAGCAATTTTTAGAAGTTCATCCCAGTAAAAGTGGGCATGTAGATCCCTCAAAAGAACCAACAAAATTACGAAATAAATTCAGGGCTAATTTAAAAAATAGTGTTTTATTCAATATTGATGAAGAAAACAATTATGTAAACCACAATTTTCCATATCTATCTACGCTTTGCCGTTTGGAAACATCACTCTATAAATCTGAAGAATTAGACAAGAAAAAATCTATCGACCTTCAAACATCAAGTCATACGTCTATTGAAGTTCTCGAAGTTTCATATATTAAAGCAAAAGGAATAGTTAATAATAAAAAAAAACATAACAATATGCTGGAAGAAAAATCCTTCAAGGAACTAGCGGCCAGTTACGATAGCAACAACAGTAATTACTATAATAGTAAACTATCAAATTCTTCACAGAATATTGTCAATGTAATTAAAGATGAAAATATAAATAGAGTTACTCAGAATATTTTAAGTAAAACTAAAGATAATTACGTGAAACCTTTAAAGGATACTGAGTTTATTGGATTTCGGACGGCAAATGGGAAATATATTAATATATCCGAACAAGCATTATCAAATTGTAAGGACATATTTAAAGATATTGCAATGGAGGATGCTGGTGTTAATAAAAAAGAAAATGCACCATGTACAGTAAAGGAAGAGTTTGTAGAATTTAAGACAGCAAGCAACAAAAGGATCAATTTGTCAGAAGAAGCTTTGGCAAAAACTAGTAAAATATTTAAAGACTTTGATTTGGACTTAAAACATCAGCCAACAGACATTGATTTTGTAGTTAATAGATCAGGCAAAGGTGTGACATATAAAAAAGATTACACAAACGTTAACGATGTTGCTGATGTTGTTGATTTTATAGATAACAATGAACATGCAGATAAGGATGAACATTTAAGTATAGTTGACCAAACTCTTTTACAAGAATTTGAGAATGACTCCATTGAAAATGAAAGTAACATAGTTCCGATATTCAGTCATGTTGAAGCAGATACGTGTAGTATTATGTCTGTAAATAAAAATTATGATCCTGGAATAGATAAATATGGTGTATATGTAAACCAGTTTGGTCCAGAACCTACGAGTTCAAATTTCATCGGATTTAAAACAGGTAATAACAAAGAAATAACCGTAACCAAAGAAGCCTTCGCGCAAACACGAAATTTTTTTCAAGATATTGTTTTTAAGGATATATGCACAAACGATTTTAAATCAAATGACAATAATATTGAGTTATCTATTAAAGAGGATATTTTAAAACCCACACATAATAATAATCACGGTAAAGATTTTGGTGAGGAGAGTTATAAGAAAGGGTGTAATTTAGATAAAAAACACGCATTTGACACGGTATTAGCCGAAACCGAAACTGCCAGTTTATCAGGGCCACACGAGGATAAAATATCAGCTGATCGTGAAAGTGAAAAAACGTTTTATCCAAATATTCATAAACAAAGGACTGATTATACTGTAAGTGACCATAGAGATGACTATAACAAACGTGTTATCGTACCAGGTGATATATGGAATAAAAACTCATCTACTATTTTCCAAGGGTTTAAGACTGCCAGTAATAAAGTCCTAATAATATCTGATGAGGCTCTTTTAAAAACAAGAAATATATTTCAAGATATTGATTCAGTCAGCGCTTCTAAAGAGGATATTCAAAGAATTGAAAGAAGTTCGAACAGTAAAACAAGAGGAGACTATCACAATATTGATTTTTTAAATAATAGTGACGTCAAAATAAATAAAGAAAACATAAATGTGAAACATGAAAATAGTAGGTATAATAATAACTTAGAAACAGCATCAGTTTTTCAAGAATTCAAGACAGCTAGTAATAAAATTGTAAAAGTTTCTGAAAAAGCTGTTTTAAAAAGCAAAGATATATTTCAATCGATTGATAGTAAAAAGGTTGATTCTATACCAGACGATATTATAATGAATACTAAAGTTGGTGATGATATTTCTTCGGCTTGTCAAGGCTTTCAGAGCACTAAAGATAGAGCTATGGGCATTTCTGAAAAAGCACTCTTAAAAACAAACGGTATTTTAGAAAGTTGCAGTAACAATGATAAAAATGATGATTATTACAGTGATATAAAACAAAGTGGTTTTCAAGGATTTAAAACGGCTGCGAACAAAGAGGTTAAAATTTCAAAAGAATCACTTCGAAAAACAAAAATGATCTTTCAAGATATCGATGATGTTGGCACTAGCAAAGATATGTTGCTTATACCTGCTATTATGTTAAAAGAACCTAGAATAAATCGATACAGTGAGGATAAACAGATAATGAAGAAATCATCTTTACAAGGATTTAAAACAGCAAGTAATAAACTAGTTAACATTTCAGATGATGCTCTAGTGAAGACCAAGAACATCTTTGAAGATATAGGCGTTCATCAAGATATTATTTTCAGTAAGCCTAAAAATGAAAGGGATAGGCCTCAAGGTTCTGTTACAGAGATACAAAATAGAGTTACATGTGATCATAGAGAATTTAAAGGGTTTCAAACGGCCAATAATAAATCTGTCAAAATATCAGATCAAGCTGTATCGAAATCTCGAAAAATATTCGATGACATTAATTCAGATATTATAATAAATAAAAATAAGTTTAAAGAAGATGTAGATACTGACAATTCAATTAATCTAATTAATGAAATCGTTGGAGGTATTTTAAAAGAACACAGAGTCCCCCTAGTTACTGGATTACAAACAGACATGAATACACATGGTAATGTATCTAAAATTTCACATCAAAAGTCAAGGAAACCATGTGTTGATATTGGTAATAAGGAGCAGACAAGTAGAGATTTTGAAGATTCTGAAAGTGACCCAAAAAATGTCACTTTAAACGTGGACAGTATTCTAAACACCCAAGTTATAAATAACTTTGAGGAATCATTACATACTGAAGATTTTTATAAAGACACCACACCAAAGCAAAGTAGACGGTCCGGCAGTCCCATCCTTTCTTGCCCTAAAGCTAAGAAACGAAAAAAATTTGAAACTCCATACCGAAGTGACAGTAACATTGTTAAAATTCCCAATATTGTTGCAAACAAGAAATTCATTACAGATTGTAAATATAAATTTGACGTAAATTACAAAAAAGGGAAAATGTACACGTTAAAAGATTTACACGACATGAATACAAAAAGTAAATGTAATAAAACTGTAGATGGCTATATTTTAAATTTCAATTTCGATACATTACTGAATTTTGAGTTTGTTGGTAATCGCAATGACTTTACCGACGTGAGATGGACCATGGACAAACTAAAAGAATGCTTCCTTGAGTCTGTCAATAAAAAAATCATACCAGACGGTTGGTTAGATAACCATTTGAAATTGATACTGTGGAAGTTAATTTCCTATGAAATTCAGTTTCCCAACACCATGAAAGGTGTGTGTACTGTAAGGAATGTTCTGGAACAAATAAAGTATCGATATGACACAGAATTGTATAACGTTCAGAGGCCAGCTTTGAGGAAATTGCTGGAAAAAGATGATGTTTCGACGAGAACTATGGTTTTCGCTGTTGTTGGGTTGTATGAGGATGGAGTAAAGGTGAATGGGTGAGTCTTGTATTTTTTACTTTAAAACATTTATTGAACTTGGTTCCGATTTTAATTAAGAGATGAGTTGACATTCATATGATCATCTTAGTTTCGGGAGTAGCAACTTGTGCCGACTTTAAATAAGACAGACTACCTAATACTAACTGCATGTATGTATACTAACATGTAGTAACTGGATTAATGTTACTAATAGTCTCAATTCGTTGTATAATCATTTAAAACTGTCCTACTGAACTATTTCTAGTCCTATTCATAAAGTACTGTTTGCATGACCCGTTGCAAATGGCCATTATTAACCGTAGCTACCAATTGTGACTAATACCTACTCTTTGGCTTCTCTCTATCCATAAAACAACAGAAAAGTTTCCAAGAACTTTTTTTTCGCCCATTTCATGGCAGTTTTTTATCTGTGTACAACAGCTAACGTCATCATTTAATGTACATCTTCCATGTGCTCTTACTCTCGAGAAACTGTACCTTATCATTCTAACACGTTCTTCTATATTGAAAATTAAAGTCAAAATCCTGATGTGAAGATCAAGCTCAGAAGCGTGCTATTGGAAAGCCCTATGTCCAGCAGTGGGCGGTAGTAGGATAATGATGATGATCATGATGAAATACTGATCAGCTGCAATATAGTAAAAGATTAGATATTTAATAATAATAGTAGTTCTTTAACTAGCATTTCCTATAAACGTTACAAAGCAAATGCTTTTAGCTATTGTTGTGATGATGCCACAACAATGAAGACGGCCGGTAGTGGCTGATGAGATCTGCGGAGGATCGCATGTACCCATCCATCCCACCACCTTGGGAAAGGCTATGTCCACCAGTGGAATGGAAAAGGCTGACGTGACGATGATCATGTGGTGATGCCACGTTCCCGAATCCTGGACAGTGGGATGACCCAAATGTGGATTGCTCATGTTCTTGTTATCAATTTTTCAGTTCTACCAACCCATTGAAAACTGTGGAACTACTCCTAACAGACGGCTGGTACTGTATTATGGCGTGCACGGATAAAATGATATCTGGTCTGATACACGATGGAAAGATTCTTGTCGGGGGTAAGATCGCCACAGTCGGGGCTGAGTTGTTGAACTGTGAGCAGGGATTGTCGCCTTGGGAGGTAACCTTTATTTTGCCTTAATCCATTTTTATTAATGATACTTTGGTGATCCCTGCCTCGTTGGTCGATTGGTTATAAGCGCGGCAGCCAATCGGGAGGTCCTGGGTTCAATTCTCGGGTCGGGTACTATTGAATTTTTTTCATTTGCAATTTCTAATAGTGACTTGGCGTCTGGATCTGTGCTTGGTGTATGGCAATAAACTCACCACTTATTCCATGGAACGTAAACGTAGCTGGTGAAATTTGAGAGTGTGCTCACTCCTCTACCTACGTCTTCGGGGATTACAGGCGTAAAATTACGTTTTACTTGAATGGATAGCTTCAATTTAGATTAATCAATTCTAATGAGTTATATTTTAATTAATAGCTTTCATTTAATTCAATAAATTTTTATTAGTCATATTTTTATTAACAGCTATAATTTTGCTTGATGAAGCAACATAACAGCAAACTTAGTAGCAAACAGGATTTTTAGCGAGTTGGTTAAATATAAAATAATTATTTGCAGGACACGTCCGCAATTCGTTTAAAAATCTTCGGAAACTCCACCCGGCCGGCTCATTGGGACGCGCGTCTCGGTTACCATAGCAACGCAATCATATTGTCCCAGCTATCGACTATCGCGCCCCACGGCGGCAAGGTGTGCAAGATGCGAGCACTGGTCACGCGGGTGTATCCAGCGCTGTACGTGCAGAGGTTCCAGGATGGTGGTACAGGTGGGGATAGGTGATGCCAAAGATTAGGATAATCAATGTGGCTTGTTAAGACAATACCGGAATTAATTTGTCATACATAATTATGTATATATTTCTTCACTTGCTTGTACCCCAGTAACATACATACTAGAATTTGTGATTAAAACCACCAAACGTGGTCTTATCGTTTGGGAATTGGTCTTTCCCAAGCGACCTTCAGGTAGAAAAAACGAAAGTCTATTTATTTATCGATGTAGGGTTGTACAATATCTAAAAGGAAGGTAAAATATATTAAACTGTTTAGTGCGATATCAGAAACTGGCTATCCGTTGTAGCCCTGACTTGCCTGCAGATTGTATGCAGTATGTAAATGGATGTATTATTGGATTCTGGCTGTTCTCGAATGATCGTTACTGGTGTATGTAGAGGTTTACGTCTTCTGAAAGCACGTTAAGTAGCTGGTGCCGCCTATTATTATTAGGGAACATTTGTTAAACCTTGTTGCTGTTTTAATGCGTATTGAAAACACTTGCCAGTCAAATTAGCTTCTAAATTTAATGTTTCTCAAAACACCATGAAAATGGAACCCTCACTTTCAATTTATTCACAAATTTCCATCATTTAAAAGTAAAAAATGTAAAATGTTTTACACCTCCTAAATTGTTTTCTTTTACAGTAACACGATCTGAAAGGCTTGAACATCTATATCAAATGAAGTATGAAGCCGAGAGACAGTTGCAATTGGAGAAGTTGTATGAGGAAGTGGAGAAGGAGTTTTTTGAACAGGTATGGGGAATTGTTTACTAGACAGTCTAGACTCCTAGACCTAGATTCCATGGGTTTATTGTCTCATTTGTTTAGTTTAGCTAGTCCAGCTTGATATATTTTATTTGTACATACATATATTGTTTATTTTATTAACTGTCCAATTAGCATAGTACAAGATCTGTACAGTTTAAGATCAGGTGGTGTGTGAATAGTTTCAAGACATTAGTAACATATCTTATTACTATCTGTATCTGTAGAGATTCTGAGATCAACATTTGAGTATGGTAACAGACATATGGTACAGAAATATATCCAGTTCTCTTGCATAGCTATAGTTATTCTGCAGTTAGTGTGAAGATGGGCAAATTTACTATATTTTATATTTTAATTTACTATATTTTAGAAATTAGCGCTTCTACCTTAAGTACGAAGCCATTTATTACAAGTTTTAATAAGATATTTTATCTTTGATTTTGTTTACAGTTATCTATAGGCATTTAAATGATTAATTAATTATCTTTCAAGATTTCCAAACTATGATTATGTCTCAAATTTTCAAATTGCAGGAATTACCAGACTCCGAAGATCAAGATACAGAAATCAAAAGGACTGCCTATGGTGGTTCACGGATCAATTTGTTATCGAAGAAAAACAGAGATCTTATAGAGCATCAGGTATAATATTATGTTTTTCTCATTCATTAGGTGTAATGGTTGTAATATGCAGTTTTTAATTATAGTGACATTAATTATTGTCGAGTATATCTAAGTTAATGGGTTTGTTTATTTATCCTTCCTTTCTGTGAAAAATGTAACTGAATATCTGTTTTATCTAATTGTATTGTTTAAACGCCTTATTGGTCAAGTTGGTTGCAATAGCGTCTACCGATCGAGACGTCCTGGGTTCGATTTCCACGTCAGGTACTATTGGATTTTTCGCTCTAGAAATTTCTAGTTGTAACTTGAAGTCTGAAAATGTGCCTGTTGCATTGCAATAGGCTCACCACCTATCCCACAATGAGACGTGAACCTAACTGTTAAACGTGGGAATATATTACACTCCTCTTCCTAACTGTTTGGGGATAACAGGCGTTATGTTGACGTTTTTTTATTGTTTGAATCTTGCAGTCACTTCTGACCCACTCGCAAGTGGTCAACATCCAAGATAACGTGTTGAGAGAGAAGGAGAAGATTCTAGAAAAATTGCAAAAGCGAGTGCAGGAAAAGATACAAGAGCAAGGTCTTAATGTAAACAGGAATGTGGTCCCATTGCTCAAAATAAGGGTAGCTGGGTTCGAAGAGCGGAAGGGGGTTGTGGTGACTAAGGGTAAATGGTATTATTATTTTAAAAAAATTAAACGAATCATTTGTCGTTCCACTGTTGTAATATGGGTCTCCTTTTATATTGAAAGGGTTAAGCCATAGTCTGCCACGCTGGCCCAGTGCGGGTTAGCAGACTTCACACACCTCAGAAAATTTATTTCTTTTATAAATTCTAAGGTGTGCAGGTTTC
>DWEE01001067.1:0-14336 GCA_018245755.1 Parelbella macleannani | reverse complement strand
CGTTTAGGTCCCATGGAATAGGTGGTGAGCCTATTGCCATACACCGGGCACTGATCCAGACTCCGAGTCACTACTAGCAATTCCAAATTAGAAAAATCCAATAGCACTCGACCCGGGATTTGAACCCAGGACCTCCCGATCGGCAGTCGCGCTTGCAAGCACTCGACCAACGAGGCAGTCAATAATATCTATATAAATATTTTAATTAATATAATATGTGATTTATCAGCCGTCTGGTTATCTTTAACATAGGCTCTGACATTACTAGAGTCAGATGGCCAAGAGTAGAGATGTGACGTACTCGGACGTACTGAAACACCTTTCCTAATACTGTCAATTATTTGATACGATGTTTCAAAAAATCATTGGAATAGAAAACAAGTGAGTAGATATTCCTTCATCGCGATATTATTTCATATTTCTTTCATTGAAGAACCGACAAACGAGCAAGCAGACTATAGGCGATTTATCTTGAATGAGACTGTAGGAATAAGACTGTCGGAATAGGACAGCTGGTGTCAGTTAGTCTACTCAGTAAATATCATTTTATAATATCTCAAGTACAATGTTGCTCAATGAATAATGCGAACTAGGAAGCCGAAGACCTGCCGCGGGGTCAGCAGTCTACCGTTACACAAGGGCGATTAGGTTAAATAACTCACATGCCGTAAAACCAGTAGGTACGTGCATTGTACTATTACATGTCTGTGAAAAGTGTGTGGTGTCGCCGTGACAGAACACAAGCTGGAGTATGTTGGTCACTAGGGTCGGTAACGGAATATCCGCATTAGGTAGCAGCTTCCAAGCACCTAAGAGTGTAAATGCCGAGCCTTAAATAAGACTATACAGATAGAGGTCAGTCTGGGTGTTATTAAATGTGTATATACATATGTACACTATGTGTATATATCTATACTATGTGTATATATGTATACTATGTGTATATATGTATACTATGTGTATACTATGTGTATATATGTATAATATGTGTATATATTATGATAAACTTCATGAATCCTAGAGAATGCGTAATGTTCTTTGAATTTAGTCTATATGTTGTTCTTAATATGCAAATGACATTACAGGACACAAAATTATTTTTTTTTCTATCGATCTTAAAAATGAGTACATACGTGTTTAATGATCATTAGAATTTCAAGATAAAAATGTAAATTAAACGTAATTTCAAGCTTGTAATCCCCGAAGAAATAGGCAGATAGCGTAGTACATACCCAGTTTCTGCCAGTTATGGTTACGTCCCACAATGGGATAGGTGATAATCTTATTGTCATACACTGGGCACAAATCCAGACTCCAAACTAATGGGAATTTTAAGTTAGAAAAGTCCAATACAATAACCGATTCGGATATCGCACCCAGGTCGTCTCGATCGACTGTCGCACTTTGCAACAAATCGACCAACGAGGCAAGCGGTATTCAGAATTTCGAGATGATACGAGGTACAGAGTAATTTTATCATCTACAGCAATTGAGGGGTATATTTGAGGGTCGGTGGAGCCGCTGATAAACCGCTTCAGCCTATCTTTAATGTTATCTGTTATAAGTTAAGTTTGAAAGAGCCGAAACGGCGTTAGGGGACACAAATGATCGGGGCGGCTGCTGGCTAAATACTGTGATAATTTCCCGCGCTAAGGACATGAAACAATCCTTGATTACTGATCTCTATAGATACACAAAATTTCTTGATCGTGGCTGCTGGCTTCTTGCCTACTCTATGAGGAACCTGACGTGATAGTATAAGCTTATTACTTGTTTGTGTTTTTGAACTGTTTTCTGAAAGAGAGGTTATTGCCATATTACAATGTAGTCGCAAACGAGCGATATATGGAGCGTTGTATAGCACTGTAACAGGTACGCAACGAGTGTCCGAATTTCACGCGTTATTTACATCGCTCGTTGCCCAACAGCAATGCTCGATTATGATTAATATTGTTTCGCGGTGGCCATTACCGCGAATCAGAACGGCGATTCTTTCCAAACGCTTACGTACATACGTACGTGCCAGAGATAGATCATTAAACACGAGTTATGTTACAGCGCGGCCGGGAAATGTTTGTGTTGTCTGGTTTCGTTTCGCTGTTTGTCGTTGCGTTGTTATTTGCCTCAGCTTTTGCTTTAGATGCGTAATTTTGTAAGCATTTATTTGATTGTTTAGTCCCGCAGGCATATCAGATAATAGGGTATTCATGTAAACATATGACTGATCTTGTTCATGTAATCGTGTTTATGTAAACATAGGAGAACATGAAGTTATTTAAAGTAGCCGTAATGATTATTAACAATAGTGTTTACATGTGTAATATAACATAATGCGTCACCAAAGGCCACATATTGTCACGCACGTGCGCCCATGTCGTATGTAAATTCGTTGGTGCGATGTTGACGCGTTTTGTTTATTCGTAACGAGTGAAAACTCGATAATTACATAAACTGGCGGTGGCGAGTACAATAATAATCGAACAGAATCTACATGAATATAACCAATAATTACAGTTTGTCAGATGATATATTATGTATGTTATATCTAGAGTGCTACCTATAGCTGAGTAATTACAACTGAGTGTAGTTTATGTGTATTGAGAAAAGGTGAAGTCCTTCTGTATTGGTGCTGCGTCGCTCATCCGTTACACTTTAAGCGGTAACCGATGAAAAATCTTCAGCTATCTACATATATCTAATGTTAGTCAGGGATACAAATTATCGAGTTAAGAAAACAAAACGGATATGGGAGAAACTATCCATCTCTACCAACACTCGACAACATATCGGAGGCTACGGCTTCTTAAATCTTCATCAGTATTATCAATTGTTATTTTTTTGTAACAAAACAGACAGACATATGCGTGTTGCTGTTGTGTGTGCGTTGTGTGTTCATAATCTCCCTTATCTTATTCCCGCGGTACACTTAGTAATGGTTTTCCTCTCTTAATTAAGCCGTGCCGCGTAAGAGCTTGTCTGGTTTCTTAGTCGGAGTAGATACTTCTCCACGTGACTTATTTACGAGTACTTAATCAGCTGCAATACGTTTTCCAATCGCCGTTTACGTTTTTATTACCAGCTTTTTATAAATTTTGTTTTCACGCTTTAAATTGCTATAAGCGACAAGACACTCCTCGACAGATCCGCTAGGCTCGAGTAAAAAAACTCAAATGCTTTGTTTTATAATTAAAAGTAGTTTTTTGTAAACGAATAAACAAACAAACTTTTAAATAAACCTTTAATATTTTTTTAAGCAGGTTTTATTTGTAAATACATAATCCCTACCTCGACCTTGACAAACTCGTTCTGTATTTCTATTAGCTACAGTAAGTGTAATAGAAAGAGAAAAATCGGAAAAAAATTTAATTATGTTGCAGCTCAGACTTAATTGCTGCTTTGGTTCAGTTTTACGCAAGTATTGTCACGATTAGTTTTTGCAACTCAAGTTTCCATGACCACCCAACGAGTATAACTTTTAACCACTTTTAGGCACTAGGCTATCACTACTTATTGATGTATTAATAATAAATAATTACGTTGCCGACTCCGTGTTATATTGCACGGATGGTATTTGGAATTATGTTCATGGAAATTAATACAATACTTTCGAGTTATTATTATTTCATTGCTTTCACCTCATCCAACCCTCAAGTTGTATTTTCCCTCATGAAAAGCCATTCGCATTCTATGAATGGTTTACAATCATCTTCATCGCCTTGCTCTAATCCACTGCTGCACTTAGTTTTCTCAAATAGCACGTCACTGAGCTCGATCTTCAGCTCCTCGCATCCAACCGCTGCCAGCCGCTTTGCGTATATCGTCACTCCACCTAATTAGAGAACATCCTACGCCACGTGTACCTAGGCACTGCACTTACTCATTGCAAGAGCCCATCACTTAAAAGCAGTCGAATCATCCTTTGTGACATCAAATGTCTGTCACCCGAGACCATCAAAGGATGCCCCCTGACCGCGTGTCTTGGAAATAAGATTCATCATTAGGGGTCAACCACAACAGATCTACAAAGGTCGCGCTGGCTCTTGAGTTACACCTATCACCTCCGCTCCCTACAAATAATAAAAATAAACGATTCTCATCAATTTAGTTCTTACTGTTATAATAAATATATGTATGTATATTTGACGACAATAAGGAATAAGGTTATCTTATATCCACGGATAATTCATCATCCACGGTGGACCCTTTTATTGTTCTATTGTAAAACATTGTTCTTAAATTAAACCGATTAGCAGGATAAACACAATATTTTAGCCCATTTTCTTTATGTTCTCCTCACACGTGCCCGTGTACTACATACATATATTGAGATGTTTGAGAATGCTGGATATAAAAATCATTGCAATACAACAGCACTATTCTCACAGAGATTACGTAAAACGTTCGTAACATAACACGGTGTTCCAAGCCAACTTCTAAGCCAACAAAAGGTGCGCTACTTCCATTCGGCACTTGTACATAATTTTATTACGATTTCCTAGCGATTGCGTAACTGTGAGATTGTCTTATGTAACATTTGACGCGTTTATAACAGACGTATATGGATATCTCGATCCATAATGGCAATAATTTTGATTAATTGCTGCCGCTACTCTATCAGAATCGTAATGGATCAAATTTGGAGCTGTCTCGATTCGTTGTTAACTGTCCGCGGCCGTTGCGTCATTAAGTTTCTTATATTATTACTGTTAAATTGTAAACGGCGTGTAGTTTTTTTTTCGTGCTTTGTTTAAAGGTGAGTATGTACAATTATTTTGTTCTGTGCAGTAGCGTTGCAGAATTGAATTGTACAGTCGAACAAGTATTAATGAATCACCTGCCGTTATTCCAATTCCAATTATTATTTATAGTCCCGTTGTAAAAAATATGAGGACTGTCATTGTAAAGATAATTGGTAACATGTTTGGTAAGTATACGTTCAACCGGTCCATTAGGTCAGTTGGAAGGGATTCTGGTTGCAGAGACAAGGATTGCGGGTTCGATTCCGATTGTGTACAAATATTTCGGTGATAATAGAAAATGCATGTTCGGTGTCTGTGTTTAAAAAGAGATATTTATATATGTACATATATAGTACATATTTATCAGTTGACTACTGATGTTAATATAGGCTTTGTCTGGCTTGGAATCAGGTGACCTTTAGTAATGTGTCAAGTAATATTTCAAAATAGTTATTATTTGTATTTAAAATAATTTAAGTTCCCATTGAATTTTTTTTTTGTAATTGTATACAATTAGTACCAGCACGAATACAACGAAGAAGGATGTGCCACTTCTTATAAAAATAAAACGAAATTTGAGCTTTGTTTTGGGTATCAAATGTTAAGTACGTATTATGAATGTCAGTCTGTCAAAGGTAATCCTCACTTGTAATCAATCACATGTAGTACCCGCTTGAATGCTCAAAAGTACAGGACTTTAAACGTTTTAATTAAACGAATTATGATCTAATTGCTTAGACCATTACACTCTAATCCTTTAAATAAACGGGTCTTATGCAACCCCATAACATATACAATTATGTATAGATATAACGAATTGGTGCTTAATATTTTCAGACTGCAAGAAATAATAATAGCGGCGAATGATAAAATAATTATTAGTCAAAATAAAATTCGAAAGAAATAAATGCATCGTGTCATTCAATGCTCGGATATATCACATCATTCAAACGTTCGCCATATTCAGAAGTATTACATTGACACTTTTATATTGCCAGCGATAAAGTCAGTCGGAGCGTAAACAGTAATGCACTTCAAACATTAGATAATATTCAACGTCTTGTTACAAGTGGTCCTACAAACCGTGTAATTACTTGTAATAAAAAAGCATGTTGTCATCGTTCGTCGATGATCTTAAAATTACATTGCCACTACACAATACAGACGTTGTTGGTATAGTAATAATATTGTGGAGAAATACTCAAGAGAGACGAAATATATACCTGCCTATGTACCGAGAGTCATACAAATGTTTTATGTCGTCGCATCCGCTGTCTGTCTGCTGTTCGCTCTCAAAAGATAAGCAGTTCTGTTAGACGTTAATAAACAGAAGTGCGTATCAAAGAGACGTTTCCTAGCAGCCTTTAATTCTGCACTACGCTGGAGCGGCTGTAAAATGTTATACATTGTAGCGCTCCCGGGAACTTCGCACTGATGACAAAAAGCTTCAACGCTGCTGAACTATAATGAGCCACGAGACAAATCGTGAGTTCGTATTATCTCGCTTCCTGGACTGATACAAACTGTTACCGAACACAATTACACGAGTTTTGTGCAGCGCTGACGTCAGCGCTGTTGTACAGCTCTAATGTAAACACCGCTGGTTTTGTTTTGAAATATTATTGCGAAAGTCTCACGGGGTGTCGTTCTGTCGCCGCAACAGCGATGTGCTTGTAGTTTTGCATTACAAATAATGGCGTCGTGCGAGTCGTGTTGGATCGTCACCCGCTCGTTCCCACTTTTATTTATACCTGGCGCTGCTCGGCCTCGAGTCGTGGCTTCGCATGCGTGGATGTTGGAATTCAGGAAGTTACGCTTGAACGGTCCGTACATATTGTTGCACAAATGTAAATGCGTGTAGGTGGGACGTGACTAAGGCGGGGAACGAGAAACGAAAATTTGTGGCTAGAACATCCGTTTCTCTTCCTCTGTTTATTCTTCCACATAGCAATCGGTTATCGCTACAGAAACATATTAAACTTGACGGAATCCCTTGCACTTGCATCATAGATACGAATGGCAACACGTTCGGCACCTGATAAAATAAACTTTACCAAAATAGGTCGACCTATTTTATGTTTTAATTGCCTGTTACAACATGGATACCGCGCTGCCTATTAAAGATTCATTAAATTTGGTTCCTCGCTCGCTCGCATCGGAGTGGAGAATCGTTAATATTTATGAATCGAATATAAAGTATATCGAATGGTCACTCGTTTTAAGCAGTTGACTCATTTAAAAATTGATAAAATCCTCTGTCTATGGTGTGACTGTCGTATCGCTACCGCTGCCTTTATTGCCACTATTAATCAGTGAATTTCATTTAAATTTTACAAAATGTACGAACGGAGATAGGAAGGAAGGTATGCAAAGTAGGAACGCAGGAACTACATAAGTTCCATGAGAGACATTGGATACAGACACAATCTTTCTTAAATATTTATAGTATTTATACCTAGTAGTATTTTGAGGCTTGTTTTATAGATTGACAGCACCTTATACATATGTTACAGTTTAACCTCTCAAAACTGTGCTGTCCATTTAACCGAATATAAAATCTTTCACAATAAATCAAAGCAAACTGATACGTAACTATACACGTAATAAACACCACATTAAACAGTTTCGTGTCGTATCTCCGTGTCATTGGTCGCGTCATCTGCAAGTCAACTAGGTCCTCGGCCGTACGCTTCGTGTAACGATCGGTAATGGTGTTTGTTTGTACGCTCACCGCACACACACAGTTCGTTTGAATATAAATACGTGTCCGAGAACATTAGTGTTTGTGCCCCGGTAGTGACATTAATTCGCAACATTGTCACATTTGATGTGTCGCGGTTGAATGTCCACGCGAGGGCTAAAAGCGGAAGTAGTCGCGCTTGACGTTCAACATATACACAGTCGATTACATTAACCGCAACACTGATTCGGTGTGTGTTACGGCGTTGTGTCGTATCACACATTATTGTCGCCTGGTCTATATACCTACCTACTGTCGTCTAGTTGTCGGCAAGTTTTTCTTGTAATAAGCCACTGATAGGATTGTTTATTTTATATAGTTTTGTCACTGATGGCTGCTGAACTCCGGTTACCTCGTTATTGTCTGATATATTGGGCCATACATATATTTAGTACATCTAATACTCGTAGGCTCTGAATTATTGTGACGTATTTTCCTAAATGTATCTATTTTCTATATTAAGTCCGAAAAACCACAGACAGGTTTGATTTTTTATTTTTTTTTGTTTTAAAGATCGACGCAAAGTAGTTTTTGGAGTGGAAATATGTGAAAAAATCATAAATTTAATTTATTTAACGCAAGGCCTATAGATATGCGTATAAAAATGCGCCTCGAAATATGCCTATAAAATGATTGGCTCTTGCGAGTTCTATTCTCGATGAACTCTTGCTGGACACGAGTGTGACGAAGCGTTGAGGCGGTGTCAGATTGGATTTCAATTGATTCGAGGTCACACTCCATAGTTGCTTAAGTAGTGAACATGACGAACGGAGGTGACGTACAAAATTGTGCCGCTGCGCTCTTGCGACGTTTCTTTCTGCATTGTAATTAGGTAACGCTTTGATGAAACTCGAGTGAAATATATAAAACATAATCAACAACTTGTTAATTTATTTCTATTAGACTAATATAATGCAATAATATGCAAATCCGCGAGTGACGTAAGCTTCATCGCAGAGCAACAGTGCAATTACACACGCAATACGATATATTAAATGATAAGGAGAGGCGAAGGAAAAAACAGCTTCTAATTAGCGAGTAACTCGAACGCTTTATCCGTACGTGCGTTCAATTGACATTAAATTCGCATTAACGTACAGCGGTTGGCGGCATATGGCCATAGGCAATTACCCGTGCCTATTTAGGCGGACCGTTCGCATCGGATCTAAAAAAAATATTTCGCAGCTTTCAAAACAACACCAAAGACACTACCATTGATGATTAAAAAACACACTTCATCCCAACCGGTCGGACGGCATTCGATGACATTTTACATTATGTTAACAAACTGAACGAGTTGACCGATGTGTAAAAAGAAAGTTTGCTTCGAAATGAAACACCCTTTTTTATTTATATATCATAACGACGATGTATAAAATTTTATAGCGTCTAACAAAAGGCTAACTTGTAGCCTTTATCGAATTTTTGGCGTTTGTTTTTTGATTTGACGGAATTAATAAACTGGTATCGAGGTTGCTTGGTCATACGTAACCACAGCAATCTGAATATCTATATCCGATCTTAGACAGCTTTGTATCAGTTGACATTAATCACAGATGTGGCTACTCGTGAGGAGTAAGTTAGAACGATTCATGTTTAAACGTGTGTCAGTCTACCATACTGTTTAGTCAAGAACAAAACAACACAATCACTGTTGTGCTTAAAGCTATGAATTTGACTAAGTATTTGTTAATCATCCTCTTCATCCTCTAAGTTAAAACCCTAAAATTATCCTCAAATTAAAAATAAATAGACGCTCATATTTAATATAAAAATGTTCTATTCTTATTGGTATTACCTAAGGTCATTCAAAATACTTATCTATCATCTGATCTTTCACATCTTAATGTGTTTTAATTCTGATACATCGAAATCGATACGCCTGAGATCATTATATCAAATATATCGTTTTAAGGACTCGGTTTGTTCAACTTTACCAAAACGAGTTTGTCGCTAAAAACACTCCGCAATACAACACTGATCCGCTAATATCGAATGTCAACTAAAATACGGTATTGGATTCGAGTCAGAAACATATTCAGTAAACTGCAGGAATTTAAATTGTGAATGTCCAACGGCTACTTGGGTTTCATTACGTTTCGCCATGCAGGTGCAATAAGATATCGGCGATACACGTCAAGCCCTAGAATAGTTTCAGAGATAAGGTGCAAAAGCTGGGCGGGACAAACGGATAATCACTGACGCGAGTTATTCATTGACCGCTCTGACTCAGCACTTTACGCTATTGAATATAAAAACAATAGGACTGTTGAGAAAATTTGTTTTCCTTGGAATGTCAAAACAACTCAATCTATTTTTATAATTATCTAGAACTGTTAAGAATATCCCATAGTCTTATCTGCATAGTTTTCAGATTTGAGGTAGTACATAAAATAATGAAATGTGTAATGCTTGCAAGGAATGGCCAAAATAAAGGTCACATATTACAGAGCAAAGGAGATATTTTAACAATAATATGTAGATTCACTTGACTTTTAGATTTAAAAAAATTATAATATAAAAAGCGGAAAACATTTGCAAATAACATATGTAGATACTCATAATGTCATAAGCCCGACGATAGATTAAATATTCAAACAGAAGGGCAATTAACTAACTGCCGAGAAATAGTAGTGTAAACTATAAGTTTATAGATTATACCTACCATTACTGTTCAAACCATATACAAAGATTTTTTCTGTCTAATTATTATTTATTTAATTATTATTATTTTTATAATTATGTATATATACAATAAAACGTATACATTTTCAATGAATAAATTTTCAATTCTCATCATCAGTATTTATTAATAATCACAAATAACGTTCATTAGTTATTGTCATTTTATTATTAAATGGCATCAGCAAAGTTAAGTACAGAGTGACTCAGCACTATTGGTTGCTTTGGCTTCACTACGGTCGGCTAACCGAAATGACTAACTTTGACTGGTTTAAAATGTCCAGGGGGAAATTGAGGTTCCAGGAGAACTACATATCGTATATCCACCGTCAGACTATCCGATCCGTTTCCATTGAACGATTATAAATAATCTCGTACTATGTCTGACAATTGCAATTTTCGAAATGGTATTTCCCCGCGCTGAATTGGTATTGGGTAGGTGTAATGTTAGGTATATCATTATTCATTTATAATAATAGTAGCGTTTTTATGTCTGGATGTTATTGAATCTGGATCGGAATAATATTGTTACGAAAGACTGAAAGCACGACGTAAATCACCTTTTGGAAATTTTATACTTTATTATCTTTACAAATGATACACAAACACAAAAAATTTTGATTTCCCCACTATAATAAAAGTAATAAAAAATTGGGCACTGTCCCTTCTCCATTTTGTAAATAATCCGTATATAGTAGAATAGCATCGGTAGTAAAACATCGAAAGGCGTGACCGTATCGATCCGTCCGGACACAACACATGGTCGAGGTAAAGTCGACGTCTGATGATCCGTACGCGTCTTTTCCTCAACGTATTCATTAGCCTTGTGTCTAGACATAAGCATTGATTGTTTTCTATATGCACTCGGTATGTTTGCATAAATATTGGTTTGAGATGATGAAATCATTGTGTATTGAACAACGTCATGCTTGCGTCCTACAATTGTCTTTTCACTACATGAAAGTGCTGACGTAGTCTAAACTGGATTGATATGAAGCATATCGTTGTGATCATGATGATACTGATGGTAATAATGATATTGTAAACGAATATGATTTTGTTGACAATAATAATGACAAAAATAGTGATAGTATAGTAGTTGGCATTTCAGCCAGTCACACTGGAATTCTGTGCTTGGAACTCCTGGCACGCAACTCTGATTATACGGCGTTATGTGCTTTTTAAAGTGTAAACCGAGGAAAAGATTGTGAAGCAACATGCAGGCGTAAAGGTTTTTCTTAATTTTCTATGAGCTAATCTGCACCTAGGTAATATCATCACAATTTTGTTTGAGCTAACCCGAGTCTAGATGCATTGACACTTGACCGTTTTCAGTTTGAAAGAAGTCCGGTTTACAACGTTGAAATTGTAATTGGGTTGATGATAATAGCAAACGTGTTATGAAATTTGCTTCAAGATTCTTTGAATGCAATGACTGTCCTCTGCATTGAATTCATCGTAGTGTGTATCCATATTCATAATCAAGTTTCTCTTGTGTGAACCAATAAATGTTATGTGTAATAGAAGTTTCTCGAATGAATAAGAATTACGTGTGCAAGGCGATTCAGCGCCGTCATCGTGTTCTTATACCGTGTCTCATCTCAATAACGACCGAAATGTTGTGATCATAAACTATTTTTCGCTTTATGCCCCTCATAAAATTGGCATCACATGTACTTCTTGATAATAGACAGACAGCGAAGCTTGCGATCACCGTAAATAGAAAACTTCTTGCATTTGTAATGAAATTTAAATTGGTACACAATTACAAACAAACGCAAATACAATTAATGAAGTAAATTGATGAATTTACATCGAGTTATTGTAATATTATTCGGACAGAGTAACAGTTTTATACCTAGGAGGATTAATAAAAATCAAGTATTTTGATCAATTGTTTGTTAATTTACCTCGCACACACTACTTAATGTCAATATTAATCTAATTAACGTCATAAAAGTGAATCGGAAGGAGATTTCCGAACGTAACGCTTAGTAATTACCCACTAACATTTATACAATCAATAATCGTTTGACACGAAGACATACAACTGGTAGACACGATGTATGTGTTAATGAATTCCATGAATTAATTCGCATATTGTTACGTTGCGCTTCACAGCACAAACGGATGCCGCGGGAGAAATTTTCAAATTTTGCGCTTATTGTCGACCGCGTCCAAGTGTTCTTCGATTTAGAAATCCAAACAACGCTCTGCTCGGCTTCACCACTGGAATAATATGGAAAACAAGTATTTATTATAACAGTGTACATCGAGATTGAGCGAGGGTCATCATTTACATTGCTACATTAACATATATCAACAGATTTAACCGAGGCGTCTAGTGAAATTGCAATGCAACTCTCACTCACGCTGAGTTGCGTGGAAAAAATAATAATGCAACCGTCAAAGTGCACGTATAAAATGGTCATCCAGATATTATTATTCTGAAAGCTGCAACTACAGTTCAATTAGCAGAACATTCTTAACTAGGTATCCCCTTTTTAACGCGTTTGTAAGGACTAAATGAGAGTGATGGCCTTTTATATAATACAAAAGGTGTAATTAATGTCTTATTTGCGACATTCTTGAAATATCGGACTCTCTTAAGGTGCCAAAGGCAAAGGTACTTAAATATTTTTTTCTGAAGTTAAAAGTTTGAAGAACTATTAAGTTTTCACAATTTATTACGCAATATTTTTAATTTCTAATCTACAAATGTAGATTATATACCTAACCTTCGTTTCGATATTCCGACTTTGAAAAATCATAAGTTCAGCATTAAATTCCAGACAATTGCCATTACACTGATGGCGTCTTATGAAGCATTTGTTCGTATTGTACTATTGTTTGAATGTTATTTATATGTTAAATATTGAATGGGTTTTGTGGAATCAGCTGGAGCAAACTGTGACGTCAGTGCTTCTATTATATTAGCATACATTGTTAGTAACCAAGCATAATTTTTGATGGTGTTAACAGTCAAAGATATCTTGGGTAAACTCTTTATATAATATCGACAGCGATATTATACAAGTCTTATGTATTTTATATGTTGTACAAGAATTGCTCAAATTTGTAATTTCCCGCAATTTTTATATATTTTGATAAGCTGATTCTTATACCAAACCTTATATACAATGAATATAAGGGCACGTCTAGTCTTTGCAGATCGTGACGCGAGCCGGCCTTGGCGGTCGGCTGCCGTTCGGTCTGCCTCGGCTCCGCTCGCTCACTTCTCTCATCCTTCTCGCACCCAATGACTGCGCTGTTCGACCTGTCTCAATTTTCCACACACAACGTTGGAGGAAACTGATTCAGCTGTGTGCTACTACAATGGAAGTCACTACAAATTTGCACTTTATTTACCATTTACAAACGGTGCATTTCCGCTGTGAATCGTTCAGTTGAGTTGTGTACTTACAGTTCGGTGTACGTCATACTAGTTCTTTCTCTTTTTTGTAAGTCTCGCACAGCTGCCTCCGGTCAGTACGCCGAAGGCATTCACGGGAGACGGTCATTTGCGTCGCGATCGCCGCGCCGGATCCGCTGTCAAATATATATCGAATACTTTGCGAGATGTCAATTTCAAATTTGTAATACGACAAATCTGAAAATCTCTAGTGGAGTGCTGCTATTGCATGTTTATTGCGGGCAATTTGATCGCTTTCCCTCTTGAATTCGATTCGCTCATTTACGCGACGTCGGTTGTTGTTTCCAAAACATTGAAAGTTTTGCCGCGATCCGAGTAAACGGTACGAAGTTATCGACGAGGTAGAAACAGGGAGCGGTAACAATTACCTGTGAGTGGTTGTGTTGCGTTGCGGTCCAGTGATTCGGCGGGCCCCGAGTGTCCCAAGTGTTGGATTGCCGTTTACGGTAACGTTGCCCCCATAGGCCAGTGACTGATGGGAGATTCAGTGGTCGGGGTGTTCCGATCGGGCCGTCATGCGGGACCTCGTGGTTGCGACTAGCGTCCGCGGACACCGGCAAGACGGCGTCGACAGATACCACAACGGTACTTGCACCACAGGTTTGCTTTATATTTTTATTAGGATTCCAATTCTGGAATCAACGGTGTCTCACGATTAATCGAGAACATCGCGTAAAACTCTGAAGGAATCAGTAAAACTTTATTCGGATTGTCCAATTATGTGTTTCATACTTGTTTACAC
>DWEE01001066.1:0-14339 GCA_018245755.1 Parelbella macleannani | reverse complement strand
ACTTACAACGCACTTTTATAAAGAGGTGCGCGCCATGGATTTGAACCCAGCACCCCCGGAATGAGAGGCAGAATTCTTAACCACTAGGTTTCCACTGCTTGTTTGGTAGATAATATTTGTTTAAAAACAAAGAAGAGACAAAGTTATTTTTAAGGAAAACAATATATATTTTTTTCATTCAATAAAGTTACGAAATATCTTACTATGTTCAGAATAAAATTATAATATTCGAACTAGATTCGTGCCTTTAGAAATAAAAGGCAAATTTATATTTCTGTAATTATTAATGAACTAAATGTAATAGTTTGTACCATCAAGATAAAATAAAAATAAAATCTATAAATATTTGGAAACTTACCATTTTTTGGTCTGAATTTTCAAGATGGTGGGATTTGCGCACTCCGTTGGAGTTTTTAGGAGAATGGATATTGTACTTTTAAATAATTTATCATTATAAGTATGCAATTAATATTAGAATCACGAATCTGCCTCAGATTTGGAGATCAAGAACTCAATACTCTAAATATTTAGTTAAACGAAGAGAAATATTTAAAATTTTGTTCGAATTTTTGAAAAAATCTCGGTATGTACGGTGCATCACACGTACAATGAGCAATGCTCTATGAGCAAAACGCGTTTTGCTGATGCAGTGAGTAGACTGCTATTACCTGTGAGCCGGTTTGCTAGGTATGTGACTGAGAGAGTGCTGTGGTCGCGCGACAGATGCTGGTGGGCGCGTGCCGCGACGCGAGCATCGTGGTGCGCGTGGGCGCCATCTCGGCGCTGGGCGAACTGGCCGCGCGCCGCCAGCCCGCCGCGCTGCACGCCTTTCTCTGCGGACCCATGCACCAGCTCTCCGACCCTGAGACTAAGGTCAGTGCTTCTTCGCCTCACTAATCACTGCTACACACTGCTTGTTATAATACGTGCGAATACACAAAAATTACCTTGTAATTTTCTGTGCTTTTTGCCTAGGCCGTGAACGATTGCGTCCTACCATTGAGCAGGTAAGCCTATCGCCATGCACCGCGCATAGGTCTAGATTTCGGAGCAATCTTAAAAACTTCTATTAGACAATCTAAGTTAGAAAAATCCAATAATACCCGATCCGGGATTCGCACTCAGGTCCGTGCGACCAGCAGTCGCGCATGAAATAAGCAACGAGACAATTGATAAACTGTACAATATTTTTACAATACATGTGTTATCGTACTGAAATAAATTTTTACTATATTATTAAAATTTTTCTTTTGCAGGTTCAGGAGCTGGTTGTAAATCTCATTGAACAGCTGCTATTCAGCCGCCTGCAGAAGTACGACACGAACGCCAACGACGACCCCCTGCCGTGGAGGTTCCTGGCGGGTATCATAGAGCACAACATGAGGCGACATCTGCAAAAAGCATGCGCTTTGTTGCATAAGTCTTCCCATTGCATCAAGTAAATTTATTTCTTTACATTCAATATATCGTAAGTGCTATACCTTAAAAACAGAACATGTTTCTAAGTATATTAAATTTGGTACATGTTAAATCTTTTAATAGTTCGTAAAGAGAAAGAAAACTGAAAAGCAACACGTGTATTTAAACAGCCACCGGCTAGTGGACGTGGTGAGCACGCACCTGGGCGCGGTGGGCGGAGCCGAGGGTGACGCTCGGGACCTTCAGTGCCTCGTGCTGCTCACTAGCGCCGCGCGCCACGTGCAGTATTCCGACCTCGGCTTCCTGCTCGACTACTTTTACAAGCTAGACGACGACATGCAGGTACGAGTTTCGAGCAAAGCACGTTATCGAATCATCATCATCGAATAAGTAATGTAATGTAATATATATAATGAGCCCCGGTCGGCAGTGGGCGCGCGGCGCGGCGCGCGACTGCCGCACGCTGGCGCTGACGGTGGAGCTGTGCGCGCAGTGGGCGCGCTGGGCCGGCGCCGCGCCGCGCGCCGCGCTACACACGCGCCTCGTCGCGCGCCTCGCCGACAGCTGCGACTACGGTACCCCCCACTTTGTACTTTTACGTGCACTTCCTCTCCGATTTATTTACGATAGCTTTTTTTTGACAAGTAATGTGTGAGTGTAATTTTTATCGTACAACTTAACTTTAGCGCGTAATGTAAGTTGACAGAAATCTTTGTAAGATGTTTGCATGCAGTTGTCTATTAAAACCATTTTATAATGACATGATTGTATAAAATCGGTTTATATGACCACAAAGCCCAGAAGTGCTACTCCTTTTAAAATTTCGTAGGTTGCAGAACGGCCATCGCGTCGCTGGCGGCCCATCTGGATCCGACGAACCTGCAGTGGGCGACGGAGCTAATGCAGATATGTAAGTAAATCGCGATGCAGTAGACCATTGAAACGTTTGCACCTAAAATACAAATTATAATGAGTAACTGGGAAATTCGGGTCCACACGTACTCAATAATGAGATCTCTGCGGTGAGAATTCCGCTTGGGTGCCGGGTCGTATCTAGTCGTAATGATAAATAATGTGTTAGTTGGTATGTTCGTGTAAGTGTGAGCTGTGTTGTCCCAGCGGAGCGGCGCGCGCTGGCGGGCGGCGCGCTGGAGGAGTGGGTGCGCGCGGCCGACCTGTCGCTGGTGGCGCCCGCGCCGCCCGCGCCCGCGCTGCTCGCGCTGTTCCTGCGCGCGCTGGCGCACCCGCCGCCCGGTGCGCACCCGCCGCTCCCTTCACTACCACACGTGCCTTCGTTCACATTTTCAATTTCGTTCAGCTAAACCGAACATATTATGTTAGGCGGAACTGACATACCTTACATGTGCGCATTACATCTACTCGATGCACGGGTATTGGGTGGTCATATTTGATTTGTCTGTTATTTCCTTTTGATTACTGGTTGAACACAAAATAGTGAAAATGATGAAAAAAATGAAAAGAATGAAAAAAAGTTAAACCTTCAACTGTGATTACTTAAGAGATTAAGATTACGAGTCACAAATATCGAAAACATTTCCCTTCCAACAGGTGTTCATAGCATGTAACAATTAAATAAAAAAAAAAATCGCTGAACCTAAATGAACACTTTACAACAGAACAGAGTCAGCTACCGATTAAAAGCGGTAGTATCCAACAATACATGGGCAGTTTGAAAACGTAATGAATGGTTTCTATATATTTGCTGCCACTTGTGCTTGTATATAAATGAATGAAACAGTTATACGCGAGTAATTAAAGCCGTATACAAGAGGTGTGCCGTGGCGGCAGAGTGGGACGCGGCGCGGCGCGGGCTGTGCGTGGCGGGCGCGGGGCGGCTGTGCGTGCGGTCGCGCGCCGCCGCCGCCGCCGCCGCGCCGCCGCTGGCCGCGCTGCTGCGCGACGCCGCCGCGCCGCTGCCCGCGCGCCTCAACTCGCTGCGCGCGCTCGCCGACATCTGCACCAGGTACGCTCGCGACGTCCTACACGCTAATATTTTCTGGCGTTCAATAAAATCTATTTTATAATTATTCCGTTGCCTTATTACGACACTCTGATACTATCTAAGCGAGAAATTCACTTGATACGCGTGTGTTTATATATCAGGTATTTATACAAAAACATTATATAACAATATTCTACTTACGAAATTAAAATCCAACCCGTAGCAGCGATGCTAAAAATAAGTCATTCGAATGAATTTGATAAGAATAATAATAATTTCTATTGTTCCCCAAAATATTGTTATTTTGTCATAAACATGAAAAATATGTTTTAACGTGTGCAGTCACAATAAGTAGGTACATTATCGTTTTTATTATAAGCAATTTCTTTTCGAACTATTCAAAACGTTTCAAACTATTCAAAACGTCGCAAACGACATGACTGCGATGTTAGTTTGACACGCCGAGCCCCGTCGGCACACGTGGAAGGCATAGTGTAGTGTAGCGCGGTGGCGGCAGGTACACGTGCATCGTGGAGCCGCTGATGGAGGACGTGTGCGGCTGCCTGCGGCCGGCGGCGTCCGCGGCGCTGCGGCGCGGCGCCGTGCGCGCGCTCACGCGCCTGCTGCTGGGCGGCTTCCTGCGCCTGCGCACGCCGCTCTACTACAAGTGAGAACCGCTCTAAGTAGCCGAAGGGTCGCAGAAAAAGGGGTACAAAAACAGAAGTATTATGCCCCAGTGGACACTGAAACAAGAGAGGTGTTAAAGGAATTGTAAAAATCGAAATTGTAAGTCAATGAAATCTGCAATTAAGGAATCGGTCAACTAAATGTAATTATTTATTCATTCATTGACCAATAATAATGGTACTCAATGTAATCATTTGTTCTTTCATTGACAAATAATAGTGGTAATTAAGGTAAATATTTATTCATTCATTGCCCAATAATAATGGTAAGTTGAAAAATTAATTATTTTCAGATTGGAGGAGTTAAATGTGTATGATTTAGAATTTTTACATGGCTGCATGAATCCTACATTAATTTTAATACACCAAGATCTCAATGGTCGCCATATAAAGGTAATTTTATTTTGCAATATTGCAACACTGATTGACATATTGAACATATTGATAATATTTAACTGTACAACTGTTTATGTTATACTGGCTATAAATTTTATAACACATTAAATATTTCAGACCCATGAAATTAGTATTAAAGATAAAGAATTCACGAAAATACCATGGAAGCAGGATAATGTGGAGACTGAAGCTAGTATACTGATCCCGGTGCCAAGCCCCCTAGGTATTTATTCTAGAACACACTGGAAGAATCTCTGTTTTCATCACAATATCTAATGCCAATCACAGATGTGAAGCTGTTAACATTATATTATGCATTTATTTATTAGTCAAATATTAATATTGAAACATCACTGTATATTTGTTGAGAGCTCTAGGAAGAATTTCCTATTTAACCATAAATATACCTAAGTGCTTCATAAGTCACTGCCATACAGCATAAAGACAATAAACACAGTTTTATTACTGCTTGTAGAATGTTTTGTTTATGGTTTTTGATTTGTTTCATCATAATTAGCTAGATATTTAATGTACATCAGATTTGTCTGAGGGCTTGCTAAATTTATAACTGTTGTGCATCAGTTTTACATAGACCATTGGTTGAGCACTGCAATCAGGTGTTTCGAATAACTGAAGAGGTAGAATAGGAACCTGCCATTACAATTTGTCCATATGTTAGTGAATATAATAACATTCGGTTTATGGTAACCATTTGTTTGATTATGTTGAGGTCTTTTTTAAACATTCATAAGATAATATAGTTATGTATGTGTTGTTTCTTTTAGGTGGGGCAATCGTCATTGGCCAAGAGTGCATAGTATATCATGATGGTCAAAGTTACGTAGCGGTGGCGCCCCCTCAGATTAAGGTATGATTTTCACAATCCATATTTAAAATACACTATGAATAAGAATGATCAAGGTTTATTATAGTTAGAAAAAGGGCGCGAAAATCTAGTCGCTTGCGTTTTATTTTCAAGAGAAGTTAGTGTAAAGATAGCATTTTAGAAATATAAATTCCTATATTGCTATGTAACCAATATGTTATACACTTGTAAACTATCAAAAATATAATTAAAAATAAAAATATTCAGATCGAGTTAAAAGCTTCAGCTCACATTAAAAAACTATGGCACTCGATTATGAAATTACAAAAATTATTAAAAGCCTATAATATGCCCGTTATTCAAAAATACTGGTAACGACATCTTTTGTCGCATTTTTGAACTTTTTCTTCTTAATTTTTTCAAATCGTAATACGCTATTTTTCATCAGCTGACACCAATAAACTGCTACTGTCGAGTGGACACGCGAGGGCTGCGGTACTTACTGGGCGACATCTCTGGCCGGCTGTTCATGTTGCTTCTGGAGCTGCAAGAGAAGATGGACGGCACTCACGCCGTGAAGGACCTGAAGGTTGAATTGTTGGGTATGTTCCATTTGTGATATTGTTATTACAAACCTCACTTCACACATACATGTATATTATTAGGCTAATTTTCCATAGGGGTACTTGTTACAGTCTTGACAGTCTTCTTTCGTCTCTTCTAAGTTCATTATAGTTTAATGGAGTTATCATAATGATATTCATTGAAAAGTATCAACTCAGCATTTGTACTTTACAAGTGTTCCCATAAATTGTGATAATGTATAACAGCATTCATTAAAAGACAGATATGTCCAGTCATAGACTGATAGAGTCAAATGCCGATAGTGATCTCTACTTTGTTAACCCCAGGTGATATACCAATGCCGGAATGTATGACATATCTGGACAATGGAGTGGTGTTCATTGGATCTCGTTTGGGAGACTCGGCGCTGGTCCGTCTGTCGGCGTCGCGGGACGAAGGCAACCAGTACGTGCAGCCCATGGAGACCTTCACGAGCCTCGCGCCCATCGTGGACATGTGCGTCGTAGACCTCGAACGTCAGGGGCAAAATCAGCTTATCACCTGCTCTGGTATGTTATAGTCCAAAATATAATACAATTGCATATCACATTGTAAATAATTCTTAGTATGGATATTTGTAAATAACTTTTTATCATGATTATATACGTAGTGGCTTAACTCACGCACGTTCTTCGGGATATGCCTACTATGAGGTCTTTCATCATGAACTTCCGCCAATTCCAGGGAGGACGCCGCGTGTCTACGCGTGCCTTTTTACACTTGTGTGATTGATAATTAATAATTGTTAATTTAACAATCTGATGTATAGTAATTACCAGCTAGCATTATTGTTAAAAGTAATTTTTATTTACAACCTTCAGGTGCTTTTAAGATGGGCTCCTTGCGAATAATTCGTAACGGCATCGGTATCCAAGAGCAAGCATCCATCGATCTGCCCGGCATCAAGGGCATGTGGGCGCTCACGCTGGCGCCCGACTCGCCCTTCCACGACACTCTCGTGCTGTCCTTCGTGGGACAGACTAGGTATACATTATAATTCTGTGCCGAGGATCCATGAATATACACTAATATACAGATCTGCAATTAATTTTAAGTATTCAGTTTTCTGTGTGGTTCATAACAGATAATTGATTTCAAGTGGGTAGTTAAACATTAATGAAAAATTGTCTTATCTTCATGTGAGATAGCTAGTTTTAAGCAAAGCAACTGGAAAATTTAAACTGGAGAATTTTCAAAAACAATATTATAATTGTAATATTTAAAGAGGTAGGCGGTAGGAGTGTAATATACTGGACGGTTCATCAGTTACGTTTGTGAGAATTTTCAATTTAATATAATAGATGTATGTTTAAGTAACAGCAAGGTCAGTTTATTGAGTACTCTGAACTTGATGTAAGTAGTCTTCTGACTAACGTTTGGATAAGGGGGTAATTCTAGCAAGTATTGTTGAATATAATTGTGTTTTGTCTTTTCAAGAGTGTTAACACTGAACGGTGAGGAGGTGGAAGAAACAGAAATCAAGGGTTTCGTTTCGGACCGGCAGACTTTCTTCACGGGCAATGTTTGCCACGATCAGCTGATTCAGGTGAGTCAATAAGGCACATTCATGTTAGTATACTATATGTATCCATATCAAATGACTATTTGAGGATTAAAGTCATGACCATGAATGTTTGAGCCTTACTGTTCTGTCTATGTGATAGAGGAAGTTCATTGAGCTTTAAGCACTTAGAATGGGAGAGTCTAAGCTCTCGAACTCGTCAATGACATACAAATAACAGATCAAAGATTAGACAGCACCGATCATCTCCACCTTTAAGTCATAACAGCATCATAGCCATACTTCCCCAAAGGGATACACAAATCTGGTTATATGACAGGTCTCATGAGTCATGACATAACAGGTGAACCGTATACCATAGTTGGGGTACAAATGTAGTGTCGACGCGGGGAGTCCATTTGGGAGTAAGACAAAGCCAGCACGTGACCGGGCGCAGGTGACGGACGAGGGCATCCGGCTGATCGCGCGCGGCGCGGGCTCCGGCTGGGCGCTGGCGGGCGAGTGGCGCGTCGGCGGCGCGCGCGCGCTCTCCGTGGTGGCGTGCGCCGCCGCCTGGGCCGTCGCCGCCGCCGGGCCCAAGATCTACCTCGTCGCGCTGCGCCAGGGGCACCTCGAGCTTGTCAAGTAAGCTCGCAACCCCTCTACCACTACGATTATATTCTGCGCTCACTCCGGCTACATCCTGCTGGCACTCCGACTACATCCTGCTTGCACTCCGACTACTGGCAATTAGTATAAACAATGAATACGCTACAGACATGCTGTTTTCCCATTTTCCAGAGAGGTTTGCATGGACGAGGAAGTGGCGTGCCTGGACCTCGGTCCCGGCGGAGACGAGGCACTCTTGGGAGTCGGCCTGTGGACCGACATCTCTGTCAGGGTTCTGCGGTTACCCGACCTGCAACCCCTTCACACTGAGAAGTTATCTGGCGGTGAGTTTATTGGAAATTGTTTATGAGAATTTATTTAGAATTGTAACTTTTATTTCAATTATTTCTAATAGTTTAGTAGCGTCACAAAGTTAATGGTAAATTATAATGATTATTGTTTACCATTAACTTTGATGTAAGAATATGAAGTGTTTAATTAAGACATTAAGGAGTTTTATCTAACACCACAACCAGATGTTGTCATATGAGTTTATGGCAGCAGTCTAGGTGGCTTATGTTTAACGTCATCTTGCATCAAGTCTGTACAGAAAATGTGATTCCTTCACATATATTTTAGACATTTTGAACACTTTTGGCTCTTTTACTCCTATTCAAAAGTTGTATTAAAGCAAATAGAAAACATCAAGTAATAATGATGATGATGGATGAGAGACCATATTCTTCGAAAGGGATAATTTGATTTTTGCCTGTCGTATTATCCCAGTGCTAGGTGTCAATTTGGTGCAATTAATAAAACGTAACGTCACGCCTGTAAATACCATAGACTCTATGGCATAGAGGTATGCAGAAGAGTGTCGTACACTCCCACGATTCCCCGGTTACGTTTACGTCCAAAACTGGAACGGGCGGTGAGAAGCAAATTTAGAGAAAAGTAATGGTGGTCCGGTGTGGTGGGGCGCAGAGATAATCCCGCGCTCGCTGCTCATCTGCGTGCTGGAGGGCGTGTGCTACCTGCTGTGCGCGCTGGGCGACGGCTCCATGTTCTACTTCACGGTGGAGCCGCGCTCGGGCGCGCTGGCCAACCGCAAGCGCGTCACGCTCGGCACGCAGCCCACCGTGCTGCGCAGCTTCCGGTACCGCCCTCGCACCTCCCAAATCAATCATTCTAATAGCAAAATTTGCTTTCATCAATAATCATCATCATCAGCGCATTATCTTCCCCTGCTGGATATATTTAGCATGCCAATGGCACGCCACTGAGCTCGATCTTCAGCTCCTCGTATCCAACCGCTGCCGGCAACTTTGCGTATATCGTCAATCCATCTAGCTGGAGCGACCTTAAGTTGGTGGATCAGTCGCACCGTGAATGTCGGTGTTATTAATAATAATATCCTAGAATATCTCCCCATACGGCCATTTCATCCCAAAGTAGCCTTGTAATGAGTCTGTGGTATGGTAACCAGACAGTTGATAAACTACATATATACATATTAACATGTACTGATATATAGATATTTTTTATGTTAAGACGCAACAAGTATCTATGCGCGTTAAATAAATATTTGCTGTGAGTGGTATTCGAACCCATGAACCCCAGTTCAGCGATCAGATTCCATAACCCCTGGACCAACAGACTAGCCAACGTGGAGTTGTTATCCTACCAAAGTACAAAAAAGTTCATAATGCTTTTTTCTTTATTTGGAGTGTAAAAAAATACTTAAGACGTCGCTTCCAGATCGCTGTCAACAACGAACATCTTCGCGTGCTCGGACCGGCCGACGGTCATTTTCTCGTCGAACCATAAGCTGGTGTTCTCCAACGTCAACCTGAAGGAAGTGACGCACATGTGCTCGCTTAACGCTCAGGCCTATCCCGACAGGTAAGATAATATCATAAATTATTTGTTATCCTTATCGGTGTGGGCACATTCTACATGGATTGCCTACGTTCATAAGTCAACAATATTTTACGTAATAATATTTCATAATAATAGTAATACAGGACAATTTACACCTCTGAAACTAAACATGGGTTATAAACATTAATATATTTAAGGTACAAACTACAAAATCGTATGAGTGAGAAGGAAAATGTTTATTAATTTATTTACACAAATAAAACAATTTAAGATTCTCTTTGTTATGTACATTTGTTATTGG
Source organism: Parelbella macleannani (assembly GCA_018245755.1). Lineage (NCBI taxonomy): Eukaryota > Metazoa > Arthropoda > Insecta > Lepidoptera > Hesperiidae > Parelbella > Parelbella macleannani. The sequence continues at coordinate 4,133 of DWEE01001066.1, read as the reverse complement.
CAATATCGTTTGTGTTCTCTCTCCCTCTCCCTCTCCCCATCTCTCCCCCTCTCTCTCTCCCACCCCTCTCTCCCCCTCCCATCTCTCCCCCTCCCCTCTATCAACCTTCCTCCCCCTCTCCCTCTCTCTCGAAAAGAAATGTAAGAAATATTAAAAAAGTTACACATTAAACTAAAGATGATCCTTGCTCTTATGTTTAAATGTTAGCGTTATCAACTTGGATATAAAGATTTGAAAGGAGACTCGTTTAGAGAATATAAAATATGTTTCCTTTTTCCTGCAGCCTGGCGCTGGCCACGGACAGTACGGTTACCATCGGAACAATAGACGAAATACAAAAACTGCACATTCGAACTGTGCCCCTGGGAGAGACACCTAGACGAATCGCGTACCAGGAGGCGTCACAGGTATGGGTTATAAAATAAATGTCGTATGGTATTAAAATTATTTATGAAAATGTTCGCTGAAAGTTGGGCTTAAATTTCAATTGATCCTCGAATATCAATTTTTAATATGGCATCACCCTGTAATAGCATAGAAATGTTTGTCCGCAAAAACAATCAACAAGCGTCTATCGTTGTCCGTGTTGAGTTCGTGTTCGATGGAATCGAGGAGCGCGTGTACCGCGTGGTGTATTGGCAAGCTCGTGATGGCGCAGACGTTCGGCGTGATCACGATGCGCGTGGACAAGCTGGAGTGGGCGGGCGGCGCGGCGGGCGGCGCGGGCGGCGCGGGCGGGGCGGCCGGCGCCGTGCCGCCGCGCGCCTCCGCCAGCACGGCCTGCGCCTCCTCCTCCTCGGCCGCGCCGCCGCCCGCGCCCTCCAAGCACGCGCCGCCGCCCTCCGACCTCGAGGTGCACAACCTGCTCATACTCGACCACCACACCTTCGAGGGTCAGTACCTGCTCTCCCTACTTATATCTTACCTCTTATCTTATAGTATGTAAACAAAAGTTACATCCCCGGAGGTAGGCAGCACCAATATTACACCAGCTGTGTATGCAGCACATTTGAAACATGTCTGCCACCCACAGAGATCCTTCTTTACAACATGGGGAAATCCAGAGCATATTTTTACTTACGTTTTAAAATCAAAAACCAAATTCGATAAGTATCGTAATCTCAAAATGGTAATAAACAAATTGTTGAATTTTTCAAAATATTACCTTTGAAAGGTATCTCATCAAAAATGTCTATACACGATATTATAAAACCTTTTTTGTATAAACCACGCTTCAGTTCTACCAAAAAATAATAATTAAAAGTTTTAACTAAATACTATTCCCTAATAAGCATATTGGCTTTCATAATTTTGTTATATTTGAAAACTGGCGCCATTATCTACTCATTTAATTACAAGATAGCAACACTAAGGTGAAACCAATCTATTGATATAATTTATCTGTAATAATAATTATTATTATCATTATTCTCAGTGTTGCACGCGCACCAGCTGATGGCGACAGAGTTCGCCATGTCGCTGGTGTCGTGCCGGCTGGGGGACGATCCCAACCACTACTACGCCGTCGGCACCGCGCTGCTCAACCCCGAGGAGTCCGAGCCCAAGCAGGTTACACCTCTTACCCAGCCTTACGACTTTAAACCCACTCGGTGGAGTTGAAACAATGAGCTATACAAAACATTGCGGTAATATTAACATGTCATTGTTTGCTCATATATTAAATGCAGTTCAATCATATATTAAGTATAAATACAATTGCAAGGTGCAGTAGTGCTCTAGGTGGTGCCATTATGGCTCGCCACTAAACCCTATGAAGCTTTGAAGGCCAATAGGGTCAACAACATATTGACAATTAGAAAAAAATCTAGTGCTCAGTAGAAGATGCTTATGTCCTACTATGGATGCTGATAATTATGATTAAATGATATACCTCAATAATACACATTTGAATTTAAAATTGTCACCAACACTTCAAAATCAACAAATTGTATCTATTGTTTCTTATATTTCGCAAGCGCACAATATAAAGAACATTGGGAAATGTGGAAAAATTGCTATTTTCTCTGATACACAGGGTAGACTTCTGTTGTTCCACTGGTACGAGGGCAAGTTGACGCAGGTGGCCGAGAAGGAAATCAAAGGTGGCTGCTACTCGCTGGTTGAGTTCAATGGGAAACTGCTCACTTCCATCAACAGTACTGTGAGTGCTAGTACCCTGATACACACAAAATACCTATCGTGCCCCTTGCTGTAGCTTCAATTTCTCTATTTGTATTTTGTATATGTGGTAATGTGAAAGCGAGAGTAACACTGTCTTGTGCGATACAAATGATTGGTTGTGTTGTGTGATGTCACAAATGGTCACGGCTGTCCATAAAAATATACAAATGAGCTCCAAATAAACAGCAACATTACAATTATTAAGACTCATATTAGTTAGTGTACAATTTTTTGTCAGACTACATGAATATGAACTATAGGATTAGACCGTACAGGGTTTATTAGTATGAGTGCTATTGTTATTAGTTAGCACCTGCCCTATTCGGAGTTAGTCAGACACATTATATTTCTAAGATCTGAGATGGTCACTTCTATACATGTGAACGGGCATCATACCCTCAGTTCATAACACAAATTATATTTTTAACGAATTTATACATATGTATATATTTTACTAGTCAATGAATGCTGGTTTCCAGGTGCGCCTGTTCGAATGGACGTCAGAGAAGGAGCTGCGGCTGGAGTGCAGCCACTTCAACAACATTGTGGCGCTCTACCTCAAGGTGAAGGGCGACTTCATCCTCGTGGGAGATCTTATGCGCTCCATGTCGCTGCTGCAGTACAAGCAGGTATTGTGTCCAACTGGTAATTAACAGATGCAACTTAAACGGCCATAGAACCTAAAAACATTTATCTATTATTATTATTATTATTTAAAATATTTACTGCATATTTCCGTCAATATGATATGAAAAAGGAAATAGACATAACACACATTCAATTATATTGCATACTGCATGGATCTATGTAGTTTTGGACTGTATTTGCCACTGTAGTTGAAAACATCGGTTTATCAATATTTTCTATATGAAATAACGCATGCACTCGCGTGATTTTTATAACACAACTATGAATATGAATGATTTTATTATTATAATTCATATATAAAGTTATTGAAATGCGTGTTCGAATATTACAGATGGAGGGTAGTTTCGAGGAAATAGCTCGCGACTACAGCCCCAACTGGATGACGGCAATAGAGATACTGGACGATGACACTTTCCTCGGCGCCGAGAACAGCTTCAACTTGTTTGTGTGTCAGAAGGACAGGTTGGTCATAGCTTATCCATTGATATATATTTGTGATTGCTGGTGTTGTTAGAGACAAGACGGTTGCTTAATATTTTTGTTATTATTGTTTATTATTTGTTGTTAATTGGCCATTGTTTGTTTGTCTTGGTCGAGTGTGAGTTGACAAACTCCTCAAGCTTTAGAAACAAGAGGTTTATCGTGCTCTTATAAATTAGCTGTATAATAATTGTTTAAATGTACGTAGTTGTTAAGAAAGCGGCAGTAGGAGCAGTGTGTAGTGTAGGCCGTTGCCCGCAGCGCGGCGACGACGGACGAGGAGCGGCAGCAGATGGGCTACATGGGCGCCGTGCACGTGGGCGACATGGTGAACGTGATGCGGCGCGGCTCGCTCGTGGCGCAGCTGGCCGACACCGCCGCGCCCGTGCACCACCCCGTGCTGCTCGCCACCGTCTCCGGCGCCATCTGTGCGTACCGACACCCACCTCTCCATCTCTACACTCGCTCCACTCGCTCCACTCGCTCCAACTACTCTACTCGCTCCACTCTCCACTCACTACATTCACTCACTCCACCGTTCAACACTAATTAAAAGAGCATTATTGTATTATACTTATATTTTATTATACCATATTCTCTCCTCAATCATACACCTGTTACCATTTTTATTTATTTACAACTGTACTCTAAAGTAAAACACCAGTTTTCTTTTCTGTCTATCCTTATTGTATTAGGTAATCCATACATTGAACTCACAGATAATCTTTATTTTAAATTCAAAGTATATATTTAAACGAGGCGTCCGACAGAGAACCAAAGTGATCGACATAGCCCAAAGGATTAGCAAGCTGAAGTGGCAGTGG
>DWEE01001065.1:0-14342 GCA_018245755.1 Parelbella macleannani | reverse complement strand
GGTTTTTAGCTTACATCTTGCCATGCTTTTGTTTGTTGCAAGCTGTTTAGGTTTTGGAAACCTCACAAATCACTTTAATATAATCATAACGGTGAAGTTCACTTCAAATATATAATTTTCGCACTATTACTTCGTGTTAAAATTTAAATGAAACCACAACTAGTAAATTGCTGTTTTAATCCAGATCCTTAATTTTGTAATGTCAGCAAGTATATTAAAAATGTGTACATGCATATTAGAAATGTCTAATGAGTACAAAATTTGATGTGCATTATTTATTTTCTACTGCCCTATTCTATTTATTTTCTACACTTAAGTTTTAATTTGGATAGACAAACATGATGGTTCTGGGGCAACTGTTGATATTTAATATTTTTTATAAATTCATAAATTGAGATACAGTTGCATTTTCTTGTTCTTTAAAGTGATGTAAATACTTTGTAGATTCCCTAGATTAATAATGTTTGTAGCATTTTTCAGATTTGTAGCATTTTCCCTTACAACCCACTTGGTTGTGAGATATTTAATGTGCTTCTTGGACTTGGTGATGTGTTCATATATTTGTCTATTCAATTAAAAATTAAGTATTATTATTTTCATTATAACTTATTGTTATAATACTTAGAGCATTATAATTAAATAGCATGACATGATTAATCTCAGCATGGAGTTGTGGTGTTCGTTTTCATTTATGTTTATTTAACTAAGGTAAGTAGATGTCATACGAAGTAACTGTCATCTTTTTAAAAAATAATGTATGAATCTTTGATAGAAACCTCTGTGAAACCTTTGATAGAAACCTCTGTTCAACTGTAAAAGGACCATTTCAGCATATTTATTTCTCTTGGCAAGTGGTAGTTTTTATAACTGGACCCAATTGGCAAGATATTCTTATAAACGAGGCATTTCTACTTGGTCTTTCCATTTAACACAAATTACCTTCTGCCAAATAATGGTTGGATGAAAATGTCAACAGAACACTATAACTAACATCAAATAGCTTGTACACCCATGTTCTTGTTCAATAGCCATTTTTTTTACACCAACATCATTGAATTTGATCAATTCTCTTAATAATTTCTTGAGTATTTTCTTTTGCATAGAGATATGTTTGTAGAAACATAGAGGGTTGGTGATTATGAAATTTTATTATTTAACCTTTTTATACAGAGGCGTTCGCTCAGACGCGTCGCTGGTTCCGCCAATACGTCAAACTGCATCAATTTTCAAACAACCAGTGACTGTATACAAAACTCAGGAGAGCAAAGTTAAGACAGACCTTAAACATGGTACACAAGAAAAACCAAAACAATTATTTTGGGAAAAGCGACTGGAGGTATGTTAAATGTCTTTTGTGGATTTTGTTATGATATCGACATTATTAATTCAACTGCTATTACCATCTGTAATATGTTTCCAGCTATAAGGCAAAACATCTCATGATGAAAAGAAATATAAAACCTAATAACAGGCAATCTGTCTTTAATTTAATAACCCATTTTGTACAATAATCATGAAGAAATTTTTGGATTCGATTGGAACAAAAATTATCTCTCCTGGTTTTAAATGTTATTATTTATTTGTCATAGTGTATTCATAATTTCTACAAAATTGAAAGCTAACTTCGGTGACTCGTGTGAACCAGACCATGATGAACTTCTCTCTTTTGTAACTTAATATAATGAGCCACCCTGAAACTCTCTGAAGTGCGTATTTAAATAAAAACCACTACACATATAGTAAGTCCAATGAATCTAAGCAATTCAACTATTAGATTACAAAAGCATATTCTGTCAAAATATGCAGTGTGCAGCTTCTAACACATTATTCAAATTTTATTATAAAATTTCAGGGGTTGACAGCTTGTGACGCCAATGGTGTTATAGGCACTACTTCTTTACCAAGGTATATCAAACCACTGGGACCATACAATTCAGATGCCACAACGATCCAATCTCTAGCCACCGCCCTTCATGTTTCGTCACAACCTATTACAGGTAAAAAAAAATATCGGGCTTGTGTATGATTCATTTTTATATATTTTTTAAATGATGTAAAACAATCATCTTTTGGCATTTTTTAACAGTGTTTATGTATTTATTTTGTTAACAAGTCATTTTTAAGCTTGTTCCCCACATCTTGTCAATGTTTTTTTTTTACTTTGCGGCAGATAAATGAAAGTAGTTATCCATAATTATGACAATCATATCTTATTTTTAGGTCAGAGTGGATCAAAGCAAATAATCCTGGAAAATCCGGGCGTTTTTTTAAACCCTGAACAACCACTAATCGCTGCGGTGACAATAACAAAGGAGGACGTAAGACGCCAGGAGGAACGCGTAAACCGCGCTCGAATTCGCCTGCAGAAGGCTCTAGGGGCCGCATAGGGCTACGCCGGCGACGGGGACTCCACTGCTCAGTACTCCGCCGCCGATCTGCTCGACGAAGGCCCCGTCGATCTTATTATGCCAGGACCGTCAGATTACTCAGCGCCTTCACCTAAACCAACGCATACCGAGTCGATCCCAGAGAGCGTTGAATCTATTTTGCGACAGTAAATTTCTAATTTACGTACGTCATCGGCTTGTAAAACTTTACGAAAATATAAGCTAATAATAATCTAATTAGGATTATTTAATGTGTGAATTTAGATATGTAGGTACAAGGTAGATATAGCAATGTGAAATTGCATAGAAGAGCATGGTTTCTTACTATTAACCGATTTTTAGACCACGATAGAAGGTTATTCGCACAGTAGGTAGATCTTGTACCTGTAACCAGAATGTACATTTTTCAAGAGTTAATAAGTTTATATTGATTAAATTATTTTAAAGGCAAGTAACGATTTTTCTTTAAACATCGTGCACTTGTTCATCCGCAAAATTTTTTTAAAATACATATTACACATTGTGTTTTGTGCAGAATATTCAATGACCCCCTTTCAACGACATTATTTAGTAACAGCATTTTAACCGTTTTACATTTCGAAATATAAGTATACTGTATAGTATAACTGTCCAAGTGACTACATTATGTGAAATTGTTCTATAAAACAACTTTATAATTAATAGTGAAAAATAAAAAAAATATGCAAAAGCAATGTATTTTATTTTTAATTTTAATAAAATTAAATGTAACAAAAGCAGTAGCTGTGTCATTTTATACCTACTAAATATAATGCTTATTATAAATACGATCACAACCATAAAATTTTTGGCTTAAAACATAGATTTAAAATAATAAATTCCAATATACAAGTTTATTTATGCTGCATTATCAGTAATGGTGTTGCAAATAAACTAATTAATTGTCGGCAACATTTGCATTATTTTGGATGAAGTAAGACTGTTGCTTCAAAATAATTAGGATTTTAGTGGAAAAGCAGATCCGAATAAGTGTGCACGGCGCACACATTAAAATAATAAGTGATCCCAAATTTGCTTTCTGCACATGGTAAATTAATTGCTAGCAGCTACAAATAGTACTGAAACCTGCAGCAGATTAAAGAACTAACAAGGATGGATATTTCACTTTATAAAAATTAAAAAACAAATAAATATTTACTAAATAATAATTACAATGAAATTTAATTATTAGAAACTTACAATATACAGATTCACCAGTTCGAGTAACGGATTTTTATTTATTTTTTTATTATGATAAGTTTAAAAATATTTTGTGCAGTGTTATAAACAGCGATTTTAAAATACTGAGCAAATGAGCTGGCAAAAAAATTGTTTAACATTGTGTTTAGACTTTAGTAAAATGTTTAGTGTTTGTAGTTTAGATAATCAAAGTACAATTTGTAATTTAGTACCATTACACAAGCCTCCTAAACATCCTTATTTAATAAATGCTTAAGTGAATGGACACTATGATCCCGTTGAACCCTAAGGCCACATTCAAATGTAACATATAAATATTATTTTTAATAAATATCATACAACACTTATAATTAATAAATTGTATCTACTGTGAACCCTTATCATAGCAGTATTAATATAAAATGAATTCAAGAACAGTGGAAATACTAGTCAGTGTAATCTTATACAATGATCTACAAATATACCTAAGAGATGTTAAGTAAAAGACCACATCAACAATGTCAACAGATTGTAAATGAAATTACCATACTGCATGTATTAATGTGACATTATAAAACTATGAATAAGAATATTTGATGTGAAAACCTAATTTTGTATACAAAGTGAAATCATAAAAGTTGATCATATATAAGGTCTCTAAGAATAACATGTAATTGACATACTGATTATATAATACTGTGTAACATTAACAAGAGCATAAAATTCAAAAGAATTTATATATACTATTTAAACATGAGAAGATAGTACAATATCTGTTAAATAGATAACATATTTTCTAATCGCAATTATTATTATGAAGAAATTCTTAATATAAATGGACTTAAGTTTATTATTAAAAGGCCACCTGCTTTATTGATTTAGAAGCATTAATTATTAAATATTGCCTAATAATATGTGCCTACCACCATTTTTATGCTCCACTGCTGGACATCGTCTCTTCTTACAACCAGTAGCTGCCTGGAGCATACTAAATCACACTGCTCTAATGTAAAGATGTAGGTTAGAACATTTAATATGTTGGAAGTTTTAAAACCACCCTAAGGGTCTCCAACGAGGTTTACCGTAGTAACAAACTAAAGCTGAGCAAACTGCTTAATTTGCTTTCTAAAGCACTGAAACACTAATGAAAATTTGTCCATAATCATAGTTATAAAGGCTAATCTTACTGTACTTATTATCTTAAAACATTGCTTTTGAGTTGAAAATTTAACAACTATAAGAATTTCTTTAACTAACTCATAACGAGTAAATGTAATTGGATGAAAGATAAACCTACTTTAGAAATGTAAAACATGTCTTATTATTCAGCTATACATACAACACAATACATGATATGTCAATAAAAGACTGAAAAAAGTTTACAGATGATATGACTGGATAAAACCATGGATATTGGAATGATATAAATGTGTGATATGTATTGATTATTTGAACCAAGAGAATGGATCATGTCCATGGATAAAAATTTGAAAACAAAATAGTACCTACAACAAAGTATCCAATAAAATAGCACTGTATCAGCCGTGACACAAAGTCTGGCATTCTTCTGGATATGATAAACGTTTTCCATCTGCTGTACATATTATCTACTCCTTCTAAATTAGCAATTGATAAATGATGGGAAGGTATTCTTTTTCCAATGCCAATACGGCGAAAATGTTCGTTAATTGTATTTTGGTCAGATGTTGGTGTGGGCCCAACATTCATTTTGCTAGAACATATCCAGTAAAGAATGGGACTGGCAGAAGCTAGCAATCTAGTGGACACTTGTATATGTACAAATATTATACAAAATATTGTCAAAAACATTACATGCACAACATATACATATAAGTTTGGATCATTGGCCCCAAAACCTTTACAATATTGCTTTGGCCTGTTGGGAATCTTGTGAAGATACCCAAAATTCAATATATTGTCCCTTAAACCGAGCCTAAGACAAAACCTTAAATTATTCTTAATGTAAGACATGCAGTTGTAGATAATTATAAATAAGATTGGAGAAGCAAGCATGAAATTTGGTATCTGTTTGACTTCATAATATTTAAAAAAACCAACATTCCAATAATGTTTTTGAACATAAGAATATGAGACTGGAAATGAACTGTTACACCAGGGACTTTCCGCACTACCTGGAATTACATATTCAGGATTCAATAAAAACTCTGGCAAGTGATGCTGATTAGGCAAACAAAATTTAAAATAATTGTAGGTCTGAACCAACAGGAATGGTAACAGAGCAATTATCACAGTTAGGCACAGTGCACCACATGTAATGCATAATGGCAAAACTAGAACTGGGAGAATTAATCTATGCTTAAGGGTCTTGTACTTATAAACAATTTCAGGCAAAGTCCTCTCAATCAAATTTTTGAAGCTGGTATACAATATAAAACCTAGATTGACAAGCCCATTTGATCTAGTTATAATAGAGAAACCTGCTGGTAATCCACTGAAAATATCAATACTCGCAAACCTTAATGTTTCATTTTCAGTACACTTAAACATTGTATAGAATGATGTAAACGCAAATAGTGTCTCGGAATATGGCGCTGAAAAGAATATACTTGCTGGATTAACACAATACAGTATAACAGACTTGTATGCTTTACATTCACTGCGCAGAACTCTTAAACTTAACTTATGTAACACATCTGCTGACTTGATGAATAAAACAAAATTTATAATTGTTGCAGATATCAGTAATGTACTGTGAAAATTCACATAAGATCCTACAATGCTACCTATCATGTATGCGACGTATCTAACAATTAATGGAAATAGTGGTAAGAATACCAAACAATTTTCATATGTGTATCCATATTGGGCAATATGTAAAAAATATTGTGAATCCCATCTTTTCATACCACCTAATATTTTCTCTACAATCACATCTGCTTTCGTCCTGCGAAGCGTTGGATCCTCGGGACTAATAAAGACGTTAGCGTCATGGTCTGGAATCACGATGTTGGACACAGCTTGAAATAATATTATAATCACTCTAGTACTAAATGCAAACCACAGTATCTTCTGTCTCGGTGAGTACATGGTATAAAACTGAAAAAACAATATTTGTAACATAAGTTTATGTTATAAAATCATTTTTAAATTAAAAGATTGTATTAATTGTAAAGCTAGGTTACCGCTGTTTATTATCAGCGTTTAAGTGTTGTCTCTACTACAAATCCAGAAAATTTTACTTCATTGTGCTGAAAGAATGAATTTTAAATATTTACACAGGGAGCTTCTAACAAAACGCTGTACTATTATAAAAGTTGTAATCGGTATGTATATAAAAAACACATAAAAAACAGAAATTGACAGACGTCAGAATAAGACAACGTATTTGACAAATTGGATTTCATTCGATTTCCCTGAAACGATACAAGGTAACTTTTTACAAGTCATATTTGTTTAATTGTAGCAAAGGATAACATATATTAGGATATAAAATATATTCAAATCTTTATTCTCTTATACATACAAATATTTACAAAGGGAGTCAAGTGTATTCCAAAGTCTGTGAGTCGGTGAAAGTTTAGATATATAGTATATTTTAGGTATGAATCGTTTTTCATCTACAGTTAAATATATTCAGTAGCATAGTGAATCACAGACCAATATACAAGAAGTCGATTGGTTCATTTATTGTTAAAATAAGTACTCATTAAAACAGTTTTATTTTGAAATACATATGTATTCAGGACCATTCTATCATTTTCCTAATTTAATTCTTGTGATATTAGAGCAATTGCGTAATCTTCCTAGTGCAGTTTTTATATAGCATCTAAAACATAGTTTTTACCCCATAATACCTACACAAAAAGTAAAAACTTTGTTGCTAATAAATGAAGAAAAAACAAAATATTTGAGTTCATTATGGTTATTATGGCTGACCTCCTATACATTACAATACAAGCTTAAATTTTTACTGAAATTAAAAATAATCAAAGACGAAAAGAATATAAATAAAACAAGTATATATATTTCTTTTTTTATTTATAGTTGCATTGTGTCACATAATAATATAGTTACAGATTTATTTCACAAGTCTAAATTTCTAGAAAAACATCACAGATACACGAGTGCTTTCCAATTCTTTAAGAAATACGCGTGTATAAGTTATGATTTATAAATTTAAGAATTTTTATTCATGGGGACTTTCAAATTGCTTTTTAAATTCATTCTAAGTACACATTTCACTGACCTATGAAATGGGAATTTAGCATATTATTACTAAGTTAACAATGACTTACAGTATTTTCTTCGGCGCCATTGAACTCAATTCTAGCGTGTTATATAAACACGTCTTTTTTGTGAACTGTTTAAACAGTAAAAAAAATGTTTAAACAATTGGAATGACAAGCTTAAATTGTTGTTTATTGTGTTAAATTTAAATCCGTCACTATAATTTTGATTAAAAGGGCAATACGTAAGCATGGCGCGCTTATACCACGAAGTTACGAATTTTAACACAGTAATATTATCAGTTACTATAATTTGTCTTTGAGTAACATAAAATTTTACCAATTCAGTTATTATATTTCAACAACCATTGGCCAAAATGATCATTGAATGTTGTAATGCAAAACATACTTAATAATCATTTTTGCAAATGAAAGAAGAGCCAAACAGGCTAGTGACAACTTGCGGGCTAACTAGATGGCTGTGACATACAACGCGACGAAAGCATAATAATATGTAGAAAACAACAAGGTTACATTACTGACACATCATCAATGCACTATACAATATTTCACAATTAAATAGCATTGCTGTAAATACATACCTACTTAATTAGTACATAAAATTTTGTATAATACAATTGTAACTTGCGAGTAAATCTGTTATGGGTATACTGAAACTTAATTAACATTTTTAGACAAACCCCTGGCTTGTGACAAAAAATCCTTTATAGCTGTTAATACACAGATTCCTAGAGTGTAAGTGTAAGTGTACACATGAAATATTTATTTTGGTAAAATCAATATTTAACTATTTTTCAAAACCTAATAACTATTCACTACCGATAGATGTTACCTCTATGTCACCATTTACCTAATAGACATATTACAATGTATTACTCGAAACATGAGACAATGTATTTTAAATGTTAAACTATCATCTATTCAATTTAATAAATGCGAATAAATAATTCATAAGAACACTGTGATGTTGAGGTTCATTGTCATCCTGTTCCGATGAATTATTTGAATAAACAACGGAAATGATGCGCAAGTTAAACATAAACAGTATAATATATTAACTAGGGTCAGAACAAAACATGGCTACCACTGACTATCGAGGACAATGTTTCTTCATATGGACTGCAAAATGGACACCATAGATTTAATGTGACACAAAGAAAATAAAATTTAAGTAGAGAATGAAATCTATGCTATGAGAAAACACTTTGTTTCGCATTTAGCTCTAGATGGCGCTGTCTATTCTCAAAACTATTGGAAAGCCTAAACGGGTTGTGGGATATGTCGTGTTACGTTTTATCAACTTATTTTGGGCACACAAAAAGTAAACACAGACTACTGGGATTGTAGAATTTTGCCCTCCATTAAATGTTTCCCGTTTATCATTTATATTATGATATTCACATAATAGTATAGTCGGACATTATATTATGTTCTGCAAGAATTTTATTTAACTTTCAAGATGAAGCTGCAAGGAAAAATCTATTTTGAATCAGAAAGTAATAACCGTTAATTAAAAGATACATAAAAAGGTACTTCATAATGGGGCGAGTAAAATTTCTTGTAATATTAAAATTTTACAAAATAGTTTTTCGGTTTTATTAATTGCTAAATGGAGTACTTCATATTTTTTTATTGAGCAAAAGTAACTATCCAGTTGCTAGAGTCCACGCAAAACTAATCGCCTCGCCTTAGAGGAGTCAACGGGGAGTCATAAGTTTGTTAGGTAGGAGGAGGGATCGTGGTGGGCTAGCACGGTCTTGTTGAACAATTTTTAAGACAAAGACGCACTGGAAATCAAAATAGTAAGGAAAATCTTGCGATAATGCAACAAGTAACAGAAGTTATTTTTAATAAACCAATAATTAGATATAAACGTGCATTCTTTTTACAGTGTAAAATGATATTAAGTGATAACAGTCGAAACTGGCTGATAAAATGCTGAAATTCTACCGGAATAGGTTATTTCACTAAGCGGGAGGTCATTTAACTTAAATAACTATAAGAAGGCCACAAGATATCAAACAAAAATACATAAAACATGTAATTATAAATTTAAAAAAAAAATAACATCAGGCCTGTCATCCCCGAAGGGGTAGGCAGAGGGGTGTAGTACACCCCCACGTTTCACCAGTTACGTTGAAGTCCCACGGAATAGGTGGTGAGCCTATTGCCATACACCGGGCACAATGCCAGACTACTCCAGAGTCACTGCTAAAAATTCAAAATTAGAAAAATCTAATAGAACCCAACCCAATTTGAACCCAGGAGCTCCCGATCGGCAGTCGCGCTTGCAACTGCTCGACCAACGAGGCAATCATGTAATTATACTTTTAAGGAATTGAATTGTTACAGAATATATGAAGAATTTTTTGCCAAGCATATTATATTACCATTCTAATTTAGTTACTGATAAAGAATTAAATACATAATGACGTCGTTTTTCTACTACTTCATTTATTTCCTTTGAAATTTAAATTACAATTGGTATTTTACTTTCCTACACACATATATTCGACTAACAATAAGTGATGAGAAACGGGAAAGATTTATACGTTCTTAAAATATTCTATTCGGTTTTATGAGTGGCCAATAAGTTAAGTGCGGACTAACTCACGTGCGAACGATGTAGGCAAAGTACACGATCTTTAGTTTTTGTTTTAAATATAGGAAAATTAAGGGGCAAGATGCGAGTATATAAAGAAAAAGTTTAATTACAGCAATCCGACTGTTCCCAGCCTTTTGGACGTCAGAGTGTAGCATCTTATCACAGTATATATTTTGTCTGGGATGTGTATAAACATTTTTAATTGTTATTGTTGATTGTTGGACTGCACTGACAGATTAGTTTTTAAAGTATTAAAAAACTAAAACAATATATATGTGTGTATATATATAATATAAAAAGGAACAAATCAGGCAAACTATTGATATTTTCATGACTTATTATATTTAGGAATAAATGAAACTCTGTACATAAGCGACATTAAATTGTAAAAACGACAATTTATATAATTACCGAATTGCCTTCACGCTCAAATAGTTAAATTCAAAGCAAAACTATTTACATAAACCTAAACGTTTGTTTACGTAGCCTTAAAACAACACTAAAATAAGTTTATCCCCAAGATACAAAAATGAAGAAATAGTCATACAATACAATGTATGTATAATTTTCTTTACAATAATTAGTGTATGTTAAGAAAACAAACTTAAAAATCAACCACATCCAAAACTATTGATGTCCTATTTCACGTAATGAAATAATTTTAATACCTAAAAACGAGAAGGAATGGATTTAAATTATAGAATTTAAGAAACCACCTACTACAAACTAGGTTTTTTTTTCATAGTTGCATTTCAGAGATGCTATGATTTTTGATGTTATAATCAATTGTTGTTTTACGTCTCCAATTTCACTTACATCAAGATGCGATAAGGGACATCTATTCGAAAACAAATTTTACATAATATTTAGATGAAAATACGATAATCAAAATTCGATTCACAGTACAGTCTAAATGAACAAGTTAACGAAATGTCTTTTATTATGATGAAGAAAATACTTTCCAAAAAAAGTCTCTAGCACACTATATCATAAACAACTGCTTTATTTAAAATTATAATAAAGGATGAAACATCCCCATAGCATTCAATTTACTGTAATGAAGGGCTAAATTGACAAAATATAAGGAGTTCTTGCAAGTTCATTTCATTAGAAGGAACCCCCTAATTTTAAGCAGAGAAACCTATTGTAAAATGTTCAGGGTATTTGATTTAGACATTGTTGCTGTTTGAGCATACTTAAAGAAAATAACGTAACAATACAATATTTAATGGATAATGGCAAATTTTTTAAAATCATTTGAATTACACAACTCATGGTGTTTATTAACAATTTAAAATTACCCACATCTAATTTAGTATTGAACAAAGTGGCTTGATCACTTACTGAACTTTTCAACCCAATGAAAATGTGAGACACTAACGTCAAAGAATAATAAATTAATTTGATAATAAGGTAATTTTAAAGCTTGAAGAACCCATTTTGTAATATTCAATTTAGCTGTAATGACTATTTCAGTTACAGTTATGTTTCATTTTGTGAGGAAATTAATGACATTTAAATAAAGTAATGGCAATCATGTTTAAGATTTGTAAAACTTTATAATTTTACAACATATTCCAATTAACATCTTATGAGTTTACCTTTCAAAAAGTATTTTCCCACATTTGATCTAAATTATAACATTTGACCATGTAACAAGTTTGTTACCCATGACATATGCTTAAAGCTTTGCATAAACTCCTTATTGGAAAGTTCTTTGTAAGCAACAGATTTATATGAATCGTAATCAAGAACAGCACAGTTTAGAGTTCGTACTTTGAACAACAATGATTCTGTGTGATGCAAGTGAGCAGGGGACAAGGAATTTGATGTGCAGGTGTTACGAGCCTGCGTGTTAGCTCATTGACAGCTGCCCCAGTGCCAATAACCTCTCCACTGCTGCGTTTACATCGCCGAATGTAGCTATCAGTGCTAGAAATAAAAAAATCGTAATGAGGACAATATCTCAATACAATATACCACTACTTGTTCAATTTATTATGCTTATTCAAGTAATACCCTACGGAAATCTTAAAATACGAAATATTTAAGATGTGTAATTCCTTTAATATGTTGTGGTAAAAAATGAGAATCCAAAACCATAATAATAAGGTTGAGAATTTGAAATCCCGTTTTAGAGTTTTAAATTCCAAATATATGTCATTTCTTCTTAAAAGCCATTAAACTATGTCAGAAGCTTTTGTGGATAGCTCAAATAATTGACAGACTGTAATCACAATAGGCACAGCAGTAATCATTAAAAATGGTTTGTATATTTGTGTGCTATTTATAAATGTATAAGAAATCAATATTAACCTTGCAAGTTGGCCTCGCGATTAAGAAAGCCCATGGCCGTGAGCTGCTCCAGCTGTTGAGAATAGCGCTGCTCTGGAGGCTGCTGCGAGTTGTTCTGATTGTTGGACATTGCTGATACCATCCGCTGCATGAACTGTATCCAGCAAAATGTGACCATTTTAATTACATTAATAAATTACTGCGAATATTTTCAATTTTTTCAATAATGTTCAAAAATAGATTATGGTTGACAAATTATAACTAATATATAGTGAACAAGAACTTTTTGTATTTTTTCCGAGATATTAAACTCTAGTCCCAAAACAAATCACTCCCTCCCACGACTTACCGATTATTCTACCTATCCCACCATTAAACAGTGGTTGAATCTATTGTCATACACCAGGTATAAATCCAGACTGTGTTACTACTGGGACTTTCAACTTAGAAATACCTATATACCTATATAAACTTGGTCTGTATAAAATATTGGCTAATAATACTTGGCCTCATCTGGGAATTGAACCTCTAGTTCACCAAAGTATCCTTGAAAAAAGTTAAAGCAGACCAACCGACAAAATCAAATATATATCAATATATGCTGTAATTTACAGCTTCACTCAGACATGTAAGTAGAGCCTTATCACATTAGATCGCAGTACGCACCTGCGAGAAGAGCTCAGTGTTTTGCTGCTGGCGCGACTGTGGCGGAGTCTGCGGTGGCGCGGCGGGCTGCGCGGCGGCGCCCAGCCCCAGCGAGCTCACCAGGTTGGGTGCCGCAGTACGCAGCTGCTCCATGCCCTGCTGGATCTGCAGCAGCGCGTTCAACGCCTGTAAACATCACAATACGAAATATTGTCATTCTGTAATGCATTTCGAATTACATCTCTACACAATATTAGGTAAACTATTGAGATTATTTCTTCTTACTCAATGAGTAATAAAGATGTTTTAAAAAGTAAGATAAAGAAAATTATAACTTTTCACTGAAAACATCACCTGTGGATTAGACATCATTTGTTGCATTTCAGGGTTTTGCAGTTGGGCTAACATTTGCGGCATCATAGTGCGTATCTGCTCCTGCAGTTGTGGGTTGTTTGCGAACATTGGATTCTGATAAGAAAAAAAGAATTTCACTATTTTATCACATATATATCTATTAGAAACAAAAGATTTTTAAAATTATCAATTGCCCTCAAAATGCTTTGGTCACATTGACCAATAAAATTATCAAATGGCGGAACTCAATACCTGATTGATAAGTTGTGAAGCTATCTCAGGGTCGGCAGAAAGCGCTTGCAACATGTTGCTAGTGTATGGTGCAGATAACATAGATTGCACGAGGCGCGGATTTTCCGACATCTGCTGCAGCAGTGATTGCATGCCTGGCGTGTTCATAAGGCCTGGCCCTGTGCCGCCCCCGGTTCCAGTACCGGTGCCGGTCCCGGGTCCAGTGCCCGTGCCGGTGCCTCCCGTGCCAGTACCGGTACCGCCTCCACCGCGCTGCCACGGGTTTGGCAACGGTTGTCTGTTCTCAGCACCTTGCTGGGGATTGGTGCCATCTGAAACATTAAACACATATTTTTATATAAAGTTCTGGATGTTTTGAAGTTATTTGTTATTTATTTA
>DWEE01001064.1:0-14345 GCA_018245755.1 Parelbella macleannani | reverse complement strand
ACTTTATTTTTTCATTAACTTAAAAATATATTAAAGCCTAACAAAATAGATTAATATACCTATAATGTTCGATGTAATAGAAGCATAGGAATTATAATTAGACTTTTGTACTTTACGCTTATTTCCTAATAGATAATGACCTGATAAACTAACGGAAAAAATGACATTAAAAGCCATGGAACATAACTGAGAGGCGTGTGTAGTTGCCCTATGTAATGGCTGCAAATACTAAATACGTTGTTGGATTCGTAAAGGGATTGGCAAAACATAATAGATAATTCAATGATAAAATACGTCTTGAGACTATCTAAATATCGCCATCAGGTCCTGAGCTGGGCAGAGCCTCTGTTACGATTACACGTTTTTCTAAAAATACACTTACATAAATAATTTTGCATATAGAAATACAACAAAATTTTATGATCGATACACAAATATTGGACCTGGACTGGAATCGAACTTATGATCATTGATTGATCATTGAGTCTGCCTCATTTACTAATGCACCAAGTACTCAAGTAGTGAGTTGCTACCTCAGTAATGGCTCGACCGATTAGGGTTCCATTACTGTATTCGAAAAGTCAACTTCTTTATAATTAAACACCCTTCAGTTTATAACTGACTATCATTATCAACATCATCAGCATGTCTAAGTCCACTGTTAGGCATAGGTCTCCCCTGAGAGTTTAGGCCCATAATCTCTACGCTGGGCATACGGGGTGAAGGTCGCAGAGCACGGCTGATGATGCAATGAGTGCAAGTACGTGGGTAAACAGCATCAACATCATCACCATCTCGCTTTTGTACGGAATCCTCTATTTAATTCGCGTTTTCCTGGTGTCCCATTTAGCTTACTCGTTACCCACGGACATGTGTAAACTCATTATGGACATGTATAATAATCAAAAAACTTTTTTCTCTATCATCTTGATGAGTAAAGTTAAAGTCAATCCTCAATAAGATAAAATAAGTGTTTTGAGTTTTAAATGATTACTGCCTCGTTGGTCTAGTGGACGCAAGCGCGGCTGCCGAACGAAAGGTCCTGACTACGATTCTTGGATCGGGCAAATTCGAGTGTGTTTCAATAAAAATTTCCGGTAGTAATTCGGAGTTTGTATTTGTGTCCGGTGCATGGCAATAGGCTTGCCGCCTATTCAATGGTGGGACGTAAACGTAACTGGTGAAACATGTGAGTGTACTATTCTTCTCTGCCTGCCTCTTCGGGGAGATATAGGCGTGACGTACGTACCTACGTTTTTAAATTATTACGTTTCAGGTGACAGGATACATGATAGTATATCGTGTGTTTGGATTGCAATCTGTTGGAACACTATTTCCGAATCTAGCCAGGATCCGAGGTGAACATCTAGTGTATAACTTCGCTCTAATCATTTACGATTTACCACATCTTTTGGAGGTACGCCTATTTAGATAACTTCAGACTCATGATTCCATATATACCTAATATAACATTGATAATAATACAAGTACTAGAATATTAACAGTTTCAAAGCCTTATGTCAGTATTGAAGAAAATAAAGGAAAGTTGTCTTACTTCTAGATCGGTCTGTACAATTTGCTAAAAGTCGACCGAGGCGGAGTGATAGTGTGGGGCGGAGTGCTCACTTGCTATATGGACACTATACATTGGGAGGTCATAACTAACGGTCGACGAGTGGTTTACCCACCAGAAGTGTCTTCCGACTGCAAAGTCTTCCCCAGTTGCAGTTGCAACCTCGAACCAGCCCCAAACTTCTGTTGGAACAATAAGTACGATAAACAGTTGTTATGTCGTCAATATGATGTTCATACTTTAGCTTAATGAAATTATTAGCGCTCCGCTGATCGGAGCCAGAGCTGCGTGGTGGAGTATGTCAAGTAAATAACCAAAATATGAAGACATATTTATATATTAGAAGATAAATTAGTGGTGGAGTAGTAGAAGGGAGACGGGAGAGTTGTCTTCATTGATAAATAGACCTGTGGTTAATTAAAATATTGTTATTAATGTTCTTGATATAACCCGGGTTGCACTCGATATACTAGGTCTCGACGTAGAGGATGTATGTATAATTTATATCAAGGTACCTATAGGTACGTACCTATTATAATTTCAGAAAATGTCAGCGATTTCTTGAGGGGCCCGAAGCTGAGGTATGCGACAGTCAGTGCTTCGGCTGTAAAAAAGCAATCTCTACAGAGTGCACACTATGTCGGCACCACACATATAAAGGGCAATGTCTTCCGCGATGTCCAAATGGAACGTAAGTACCTAAGAGAAATATTCTGAATATTTTTCTATAGTTAATACACTGTTTTACAAAACTTCCTTACAATTATGCCTGTTAAGCAAGAACACAAGTATTGTTGCTTGCTATAGGTACTCGTATATTGGTGTACTTCCACAGGGTACCATTAGAAGCGATATGTTCTTAATGCCCATAAATGGCGTAGTTTAAGAATACTTTTCCTAAATTTAATTTAAAATATTGAAAGGTGTTACACAGATATAAAAGCAACGATCAATTAATAAACAAAACAAAGCGTTTTATTAAGACCCATTGTGAGACGCGTTAAGAAATAAAATTAAATACTTTATGTGCCACTACATCATGGCTCTTTATCACCTTACTACTGGGAATAGCAATCTTTATAAGAAATGTGATAACATTATTCAAAGCTAAATTTCCACCTAGGGGCCTTTTGTCTACTGTTATTAATTCTGTTATATTTTCAGTATTGTCCTTCAAGTGAACCAGTATTGCGTAACAGAGGACGAATGCAAGCAACTAGGTGGTTGGTCCTGGAATAGATCTTGCGTGTTTAGTTGTCCACGGAACTATGTAGCGAAGAACACTACCAAGGGGACCACGTGCCAGAAATGTGATACTTGTAAACAGGTTCGTAACTATTCATTAAATATCTTGTAACGATTTGACAAGTAGTTCGTTCCAATCTTCCCAGTGCGGGTTATTTCAGTTCAGGCCTTAATTTATTTGAGGATCGATCCAAATTGTAGATAAAATTATATTTTAAAATATCCAGCGACTGCACATGTCTGTTCTCTTCCTCTTGGAATAAAAAATTAAACATTATAACGTATTATATACCCTTACGCAGTTTAGGTACTTTGAGTACTTATGTATTATGAGCGAACACCTCAATATTAGTGTTAATATAGGTTTAGGATAATAATACGCCCTTGTTCAACTCAATCTGAAGTAACAGCTCACCGAACCGTGGCAAGAAATATGAAGTTAACCAAAGCACTTTCTAAGTAAATGTGAGCTAAGAGCTTTCAAAATGATATATGATTTGATGATATTACCAGTATTCGGTTAATGTGAATGATAGAAATGAAATTGAAGAGGAGGATTTACAATGAAAGTTTGGTTATACTTAGGTATCTACTAGGTATATAGGTAAGTTACTCGTTGGGGGCTATGACGAAAAAGTCCACAGTGTGTATGAAATAAATGTAAAATATTTTTTGTTTTAATTTACTATACAATAAACTGATAAATACATATCAAGCATAGTGAATTGTAAACTAAAATTGAAAAATGATGGCCATACCCAACTAAAGCGCAGAGTTGAAAAATTTGGTGTTTATAAAATGATTTCGCAACAGTAATTGATTTCGACGCTAACAATTTTTTATTCGTCATGAAACTGTTTTTATTAAAAAGAAATCTTTTTCATCCGAAAACATTAATAACTTTTGGATGTGTTGACTGGTTTTTAAAAAATCTTAAATAATTTGTACTAAACGTCGTGAATTCCTAGTAACGCTTGTAATCATATTTTTCCAGACTTGTGAAAGCCTCCATATACAAACGCTGCAACATGTTCAAGCCGCAGAAAAATGTGTTTACATAAATGGTTCATTAACTATACATATGAGATCTATGTTACCAGAAGCTCTAGATGAAATGAGATATTATCTGAGCATCATTCAAGAGGTTACTGACTATATAATGATTTTGGACTCAATGTCTATTACCTCATTAGATTTTCTATCATCGCTCCAAAGGATCCAAGGACGAAACCTTCAAAATGGAAAATATAGCCTTATTGTATATGGAATGCCTAACTTGCAAGCGCTGTTTACATCAAGCGTAACTCAAAAGCTGATAGTAGAAAAAGGAACTTTAGGGTTTTTTCACAACCCAATGCTTTGTGTGAGGCATATAAACAAACTTAAGGAAAAATTTCCATTAAAACCTACGGTGATAGATATTCCACTAGAATTAAACGGGTACAGTGGTGTATGCGAAGAAGAGTTTCTTCAGTTAAGAGTTGATGTCAAGAATGAAACATTCGCAGTGGTTTCTTTTAATCGTGTTCTCAAAAAAGACATTCATTATTCTATTCTTTTTATACGTATACCGCGAGGGACACATGCAACATTTGTTCCAGAGGCTTGTAGTGAATCAGATTGGCACACTATCAATGTCCCAGCTTCAAAACTCGTGAACAATATTGTCCAAGTTGAAATATCATCACTTTGCCCAGCTTCGTCATATGCACTTTGTGTTGAAACTTACGATCTACATTCGTTCCGTCTGGCTCGCAGCTCATTTATCAATTTTAATACTACAGTTGGAAAGCCCGAACCTCCTTTTATTATAGAGCTAGTTGCTTCTTCGCCTGAAGTGGTGGTGATTCGTTGGGTGGACCACAAAGATTATCGACCTCACATCGATTACTACGAACTATATGTTAATCTGATAGAAATTCGTTCTGAAGACGTCGCAGCAAGGGATCACTGCGTTTCAGCTGTAGAAGATACACAAGACCTTGACTACTCTCGGCATGCTGTTGTTATGAGACCTCCTAAAAACTACGAAAAAGGATGCGAATCTATGTGCGGTATTCTTTCTACGGTTACTGTCGGTGCTATGGCTGAAGATTATTTCGATATATGCAGCTCTTTGCAATTCGAATGTGACGACAATGATAGGACAGCTGATCTTATTAATTCTACTTTTGGAAGACACATAAAGACTTTAATTTTAAACATAAGCAGTCCACGAAACAAATTTCAGATCGGAAATTTAGCGCCATTTAGAGATTATAGATTTAGATTGCGTGCTTGTGTCAAGAATAAATGTAGTCGGTCTGAGTCTAGTGTAGTTAGAACTTTACGGTTGCAGAACGCCGATGTTCCCCACATAAAGTCTGTTAGAGCTGAGGAACCTGGATACATAAGTATTAAGTGGCGTCCACCGAAAGTTACTAATGGTCCAGTGTTAGCTTATAATGTTGAAATTTTACCTATATTGCCGGGAATGGAAAAAGTGATACCAAGAATTTATTGTGTACCTAGTAACACAACGAATATTGCTGTAAATTTTGATATTTCAAATAAATATGTCGTTAGGGTCTGTTCGACGACTCTCGGTTCGAGTTATGTTTGTTCCAATCGTCGAAGAGTCGTTGTACCGTCGGACGTATCAACATGGTGGTGGATAGCTGTTCCATTTGGGATTTTCCTTTGTATTTCTTCTTTGATAGCTGGGCGCTTAGTCAAGATACGTAGGAGGATGAACGATGAAATGAGCTTAGTCGACATGACATCCTCATGTAGCAGTGAAAGTGATCCCCCTATACAAATGGCTCATTCGTTACTGTTTTACGTTCCATCAGGTAAATCTGAAATGGAATAACTGTAGAATAATAAGACAAAATATAAAGTATTCACACCAAATAATGTCTATGACAAATATAACAAATAGCGCATTTAATCATCTTAACGAATAAATAGCTCGTAATAAATAAGTTAATGCACAACAAAAAGGATTCGAGTCGAGGGGACGTTTCCAATGAAAATTTTCATTTCGTCTAATGGACTGGGAAGTTAATGTTTTTCGAAATGTCTCTCTAATTACGCACAACTTTCGTAATTAAAAATGGTTTTGTGTTTTGTCCCCAGCGCGGAAGATAGCGGGTGACGAATTTCGCATAAATGTACAGTACTGTAAACTTTTAATGGTTGGAAGTATTTACCGTCGGGTAACCTTTGTACTTTTGTAATAAAAAAGAAACAGACCATCGATTCCGATTAAACTTCTTGCAGGTGTATCATTTTTGATGATACAAGACAATACAGTAAACAATGGCGAGTGTTCAAAATCAATCGGGTAGGTATAACTTGTTTAAGCGAAAACAAATCAATTGGAGTGAATTACCAATGAACGGAAAAACGAATTAGGCAGTATTCGTCTAGTTGTTAAAATTCTACCTCAAAATTCACGAACCTGAGGATCGAATCCTTTTCATTAATTTTAACTTTATGAAGTAATACGCATTTTTTATAATAACTTTAAACAGTATTCCTACCTCACTTACTACAACGTTAAGAAAACACTAAGTCTATCGGAAGTTCTTTTTGTTTTCTAGTGCTTACAGACTGGAATGTGCCAACCTGTACATGACCAACATGTTGGACTATGGCTTTAATAATCATTCTGAGAGGAGACTTGCGTCCAAACTCGAAACGAAATTAATTATTCGTAACAATTGTTGTTCAGCATTTACATTCAAAAATTCCTCATGTTCTCAGTAAATGAAAGAATATTCTTTTGAGAGACAATCTCTGCACTCTTTTGCCACGAGCACTAAAAACACTGGCGTTTTTCTCTCTTTTTATAAGATTCTCAACGGTTTTTGTTGGTTGATAGACTTGCAAAGTATAATACATTCGTAAAGCAATAATGCTTCAGATTGTTTTCATTAAACTTATTATATTAACACATTTCAAGTATTCCTTCCTCCACATAAATCATAAAACAATGCCATGCCTGTAGTTTCCCGAACGGGTAGGCAGAGAAATGTCGTGCTCGAGAATAAGCGGTGAGCCTATTGTCATACACCCGACACAAATTCAAATACTGTGTTACCGCTGGGCTTTACAAGTTGGAAAACCTAATAATGGTTTGCTTGAGCCGAGCATCGATTTTAGCACCTTCCGCTTAGCAGTCGTGTCTGCTACCACTAAACCGACAAGGTAGTCAAGAAAAAAGAAATATGTAGGTACATACATTTTGTCTTCTTCTTTGCCAAAAGCTGAGCAGAAGTTGAAGTTAAGATACACAAACATCATTAGCAACCCTTTTTTCGTTCCATGTGTGGTTACTTGTCTCCTTTCAGAACGAAAAGGGTGGACATGGATACAGTCTACCACATTACATATATGCATGTATATAGTCTAGCGCGACTGGCAGATTTCAAACGACTTTAGAAAAATGCACAACTCAAAGGCCGCGACTGTCCTTATGTTTTGTTTTGCTGTTATGTGAGTTGATGCTTAACTAGCACGTTTTTGTAAGTGTTAGTCATCATCATCATTATAAGCCTACTCCCGTCCTCTGTTGGACCAAGGCCTCTCCAATGGCACGCCATTTAGCTCGATCTTCAGCTCTTCGCATCCAACCACTGCCAGCCACTTTGCGTATATCGTCACTGCACCTAGCTGGAGGGCGTCCTACGCTACGTTTGCCAAGTCGCGGTCTCCACTCCAGAACACGTCTACACCAGCGGCTGTCGGTTCTGCGACAGATGTGACCAGCCCACTGCCACTTCAGCTTGCTAACTCTTTGGGCTATTATAAAAGTATTATAGCATCTTAACTAATATTTTTAATTGGAGATGAGGGAGTCATTCGCCATACAGTTTGCGTGCTCCTTGTTGGTGAATTGAGTTTCCTTCTAAAGAATAATTATCGGAGCCTAATAATTTGGGATTTAGAAAAACGAGTCTTCAAAGTTGAGGAACCCTTTTGTAACTTCTCCTTTAATTGTTGAAGGTGATACATGACAGAAACAAAACTAGGCGAACAAAGTTAACGTTGATGAGATGCCAGTTAAGCACGGTTATAGGTTTCTCGAAGAAAAGAATCATTGAGCTAATGTCATTATTTGTTTGAAAGTAAATTTTAATGTAATTACGATTGAGAACTTTTTGGAGTATTTTTAATTAGTACGTAGTAATTCCAGATATTTAAATTAACGAAGTGTTCTTATTAACAATATCAAGTATATGTATGTACATACGTACTCATATTATAAAGGTAATGAAAGTTTTAGACATTAATGATGTATTAGTGTTGCCCGATATGAACAGAATCGTTTAATGATGTATAATTTTTTGTTTACATAATAGCCAATAACAAAGGTTATTGTATCGATTTTTAATTTATATGAACCGATTTCCGTTTAATGTGTAAAAATGACTGCGTGTGTTCATGAGATTGGTGCGACATGAAATTTGACATGTCAGAACAGGCCCATATGAAAAATTTTAAGATTCCCTTTTTGTTCTCAAGCAACATGGTAAATTTCTGTTCAATTTTTTTGTTTTGATACTATTAAAGCTTTGTCAGAACCGATCGATTGTGTTATTATTTTTGGTTATAATATTTCCCTCAAAAAAGGCTTCCTATTCTTGGAACGCCGGATTATAGGAAGACTTATTAAATTATGGTACGATCCCTAACCTAGATAAACTCCAACGCATAATCAAAATTTCTTCCGGACTTCTGGAATAATTTTTTCTTTTATAATTGAGTATTTATTTTATTATAATGGTGGATTTGTGCCCTTTGTGTAGTGTTGGTAGTAGTATAACACAAACAGGGAAAATCTCCTAACAGATACATATATGATAAGATGTAGTGAAATGATAAAGAAACAATTAACACCAACAATTTTTAATTAATGGCAGTGATACTTTTTTATTTGTGCGTTGCAACATATGCCGAAGATTGGTTACTATATTACTTATTTATACAGCTAAATTTACGATACTAAACTAAATTGGGAGCGGGTCAAAATGACGTAACATTGATCCACACGACCCGTTGTGTTATATTTGCTCATTCTCGTGCCAAAGTCAAACCGGTCAGTCTGTCCCGAATGTAACCATTAACACTTAATTAAGAGCACGGGCTGAGTTTTTGCCTCTGGCATTTTCTCTTGATCTGCCACGCCTGTAGTGTGTATAAAGGCGATGATATATGTTTTTATCATACGTTAAACCGATGTAGGTACTACAATTTATCTTTGGATCATCTCGATCATCACCATAGTCAGTCTATTTCCGTCCACTGCTGGCCATAGGCCTCTCCAATAGCACGCCATTGAGCTCGATTTTCAGCTCTTCGCATTCAACCGTAGTATTAGTTATAATACTTGTACCAAACTCTATGTGTGTTATGTTGCCTAAATGTGGATTAGCAGACTACATGCGCCTTAGAGAACACTGTAGATTAATCTATCTTACTAAAATATATTCCGATTACAAGACATACCCTAACAATGTCTCATAAAGGTAATCCAGAGGTTTAATATCATGTACGTGCTTGTAATTATGACGCAATAAAACATAGGTATCGCGGAGGAATAAAATAAAACGCGTCGATTTAGCTTCGCTCGGGGCTCGTTTTGGATTACAAGTCATTGGTGGATTCCAATCACAATTTGTCGAAGATCCCAACTTGGGATGGGGTAGTAATATCTCATTAGTTCTTACTGAACGGGAACGAAGATGTCTATGTAGAAACTTTTTGCATTATTATACCGGGGCAATAAGCTGCGTAATTATAAAATGGATATTAAATTGGGATTTACTTATATTCATATGTTCTTGACATAGCATTTAACGTAATCACGCCTGTAATCCCAGAAGGGGCAGGTAGAGGGGTATAGTTGTGTTTACGTCCCTCCACGAGATAAATCGTGAGCCCATTGCCATAAACCGGACACAGGTCTCGCGGGCAGAGACCCCAAGTCACTACTAAAAATCTCTACTACAAAATCTAAGTTAAAAAAATCCAATAGTACCCGCCTGGAGACACAAACCCGGGTCCACTCGAAAAGCAGTCGCGGCTCCAACCACTCGACCAATGACACAGTCATTAAGTAAATAGCATTTTACAAAATGAAGTACGATTTTTTTTAGTTTCTTTGTTTTTTCCATTAACATTATTTTCTTTGTTTATTTCCATTAACATTTAATCAAAAAACAATGCATAACTCTGTATTTACAACACAACACCGGTATTACATTGTATCCGAAAGACGATAATTCAATGTTTACTCCTTTGATATCTCACTTTTGTTCATACGGAGAGTGAGCGAGATAGCATACGTGATACCGTTATTTTATCCTTTTTTTATCGGCGCATATTTTATTAGCGTTTTGACTGTTCAATTCCGTGATCTCATTACAAGTTCACACAGTTTGTTTAATTGGCTACCGCAGCGCTCACGAAACGAGTTATGCTATCCATTATAACTTGGACCCGCTAACTGCGAAATTTATTTTGTACAGTATAAACCCCTAAATTATCCCCAGCCAAAAAGGCTGACATTTTTGTAAATTTTCATTTTGTTTCAGATTTTCATACTATATTATGGAACTGTAGGAAGCCAACTACGCAAACGCCGTAGATTTTATTAATATACCTTAGTATTATAACTTATAGTAATAATTCTCCTAAATTAGGTAATAATAAGGTGAGTCAACATCTAAGACCACTTATTTTTATTATTCTAAGACAATTATTTTTAATATTTGCCAATCGGAAACCGATTACTAAATGACACATCTGCTTTTAAACCACTTTTATAATTAATTATAATAAAACGAAAAAGGCCAAATTACGGTGAGAAGAATGAAAGTTCCGAATACATTGGTCGTTGCAACAGTGTAGTTCGCAGCGTGGTGACTAAAATTGTTGTTTCCAACGCTCTCAACGCATGAAATTACATGACTGTCCGTTTGTTTGAAATATGTGTTGGGTTTTGGATAATAATTAAGTTCAGCATTGGTACCTTTCGTGGAATTTGATATCTGTTATCGACATGTTATTAATGAACTTGCCGCAGTTAGTATTATTTTGCGTGCCGAACATTTTTATCTCTAGGAAAATTAGGTGTTATTCATTTATGTAATGGAATATAAGATAACGTATGTTTTAATGCGTTTTTAATTATTTCGTTTTGTGTATGTTGTTTCTCTATATTTTAAATATCAAAGTAGATACATACAGTCGTTTTTTATTGAATAGTAGAGCTGATTGTGGCACTCAAACTGTTTCTTCACATTAATTGCATAAGTATTTCCATACCATATTATTTTCATAAGTAATTCCATTCCATAAGCATTTCCATTCCATAAGTATTCCCGTTCCAGCAGCATCCAGGGTCAAAAACCTCAGAAGTAAATACATTGCCTGGATTGACCGCTCGAAGTCACCAATGGTTAATTTATAGATAGATAGCTTGAAGCTTAAGATTTTTAAGTAAAACGCAAAAAAATCTTCGTATTGTGTCCATTTGTGCTAGTAATGATGTACAGGTTACATAGTGATCTATAAAAACCATTTAGGTATATTAGACCCAATTGTTCAAGAATTCCAAGTGTTTTCTTGTTTCTTGCCAATAATCAGTTATGAATGTGTAACTAATTATCGTATTTCTTATTACTTTGACGAACAAATAAATGTTACAGAAATATTTGCTTACTTCAGTAAAAAGTGATATAGGTACCTTATGATACAACTTCCTCGTAAAGTAACGGATTCCCCCCTGTTTTTGACGGTCCAATAAACATAATGACAGAAGTATGCGATCTCTTTAACTGGAATGTTCCAAAAATACCCTTGTCATTTGAATTTTATTCCCTTGTTTCGTAAACTGAAAGAACAATAGCGAAATGAATTGTATGCCGTGGAACTTTCGGGAAACTTCCACAAAGTGACGTTTGTTTTTTAAACAGTTCAACTTTTATTTCTTCGGGGTGGCAACGCATGGTTGACGCAAGGGAGGACTTAATACTGTTTGATGATGAATTTTTTTGGGGAGTTCCTAACCCTGTTCAGATTGTTTCGAAAATTTGTGATTGCTATGAAAAGATTAGAAAAAATTTGATTTGAAAAAACTGGAGCATGGAATAGTGGAAATTATAGAGTTTAAATGGAATATAACAGTGAAAGTTATAAACTACAGTATAATAGAGTAGAGTATAATACTAAAGATTACAGAGAGTAGGTACTTATCGTTTGAAGACTCCGTGCTAGTAATCTCCGATCAGGGATTTTTCTTCATCATTAGTTTTTTGACCTTCAAACGATAGAGGTTTGTGGTTACTACTACTCCAAAAAACAAAAGAGTATACTTGATTTCTCTCTGGAGAGCACTTTTCAAATATTGAACGGGTCAATGTTTCGTTATTTAATATTTTTGTTACACAAAATTTCTTCAAGCATTAATAGAACACATTTTAGCTAAAAACAGAGTGGCCATGTCTATAATGCCATGTCTATAATATTTAATGAAATGTTCAGTGTTTAACTTTAAAATTTTCGGTGTCAAATCTAATATACCTACGAGTATGGTGTATCCGAAGTGTTTTTGGGTACTGTAATTAAGTTTGGCTTATTTTCAGTAATCCAATCAACTGTCTAGACCACTCACATTTCAGATACGTTTTATTTATACAGAGTTGATCCATTGATAAAAATATTCCATTATGGCTATAGTTAATAATAGAGAAGAGGAGATCGAGGACGGCAAGAATATGCCTGCTGTGGAAGCAATTTCCACAAATCTAAAATTTTTATGTTGCGGATTTTCTTCATATTGTTCTGTACTGGCATTGTATATGAAAGCAAAAGCAGTGATTTGCGGTAATTCTGTTAGACTTACAATTAGTGTTTTTAATTATTACTCAGAACAATACGCTATATCAGAATATGTATTTCGATTATTTGTTTCATTATCATCATTATCTACTTTATCTTTCTACTGTTGGTTTCGGAACTTATTTCAGAATGATAAAGTTTGAGGCTACAGTCATAAGACGTACATAGCCCGTCAGATGTCATAGAGCAGTATAATAGTCTTATTAGTTCTATAAAATAAAAACTAAATTTTATTTTAACTCTATGAAGATGCTCATAGCAATGTGGAAAAAACAACGGAAAAAAAGGCGTCTATAAAGCCACTGACATCTTCGGAAGCAGCGCAGACATTTTTCATTACCGCAGACGATAAAATTGAATATATTTTATTATCGAGATGGCAAGCAAGCGTTACGGTGTTCTGATGCAAAATAGATAATTCAGCGCATAAATTTCTGTTGCTAATCTCAATTACACCCACCAACTGAAATTTATTGCGTCCTTTGGATGCTTACCAAATAATTTTTATTATTATTATATCAGGCTAGATTCATTACGGGGCAGGCAAAAAGCATCGAGTGCCAAACCTGACACGCTTCTTCCTTCATTGATATTCGATGAGTTAAATGCATTAAATTCTGAAGATTTATTTATATTTTAGTCTGCTTAATTAGGAAGATGTCGCTTTTTACGTTAAACAGAAAATTCGTCACGCCAGAGACAAACTATGATCAAAGGTAATTATCTATGAACAAAGGCGATCAGCAGCGCGTAACCTTAATATAATTACCGCTGGGCTTTGATTAAAACTAGAGATTACAAAATGTACAATAGCGATCAAAATTTTATCAAACATCCCTATTACCTAATACGTGATCGTCGGTTAATTAGAATTGAAAGGGTCTAACGCGTTTTAATTAATGTGCGTATTATCGTTTAAATTTTCATATCAGAGTTATTCCCATAACGGCTCTGAAATTTGTGGTTTTAAGCTTATCTACTTGACATTTATGCTGGACTATTTTGGGGTAATAATCCTTTCTTACGATCCATAAAAGTGGTTTATATTTAATGTATACACACGACAGTCGGCAGTAAAAATGTATTTTGCAATTCATAAAGCAGTTACTTGGTCTGTAATATGGTAAATTGTAGAGGAATCGTTCCATGAAAATAACACCACCACGATCGTAGAACAAACTATGCAAATCAAATATTAACCTTGCGGTAGGCACTGCTTGTTTTTATTCACACAAACATTCAGACTAGCGGACCACTCCAATATTTGTCCAGGGTCCAGTATCTACAAGGTTTTTTTAATAAACCCCTCTGTACATTTTTCGCTTGCTTGCCCGTGGATTCTGTTTCACGTTGAATTTTCCAAAAATATTGGCCCGAAATTCTACCTTGTGACGTTCCCGCCCAACAGAGATGATTCTCGGAAAGCAAAATTGCTTTTTTAATGCCTACATTCGTTTTACACATTATTGGTAGTTTTTATGTATATACATGTTATTATATTCTTGTGTGTTTTTGGTATCTTTAATGTGTTTTAACGAATGTTCTACAGAATATATGATCATTGAGTGTTTACTACACAGTTTTTTTACATACATGTATAACATCCCACCTATATTCCCCAGTAGAGGTCAACAGAAAT
>DWEE01001063.1:0-14345 GCA_018245755.1 Parelbella macleannani | reverse complement strand
GTGAATGCATTTTCTCATCATAATATTACTTAGTATCTACATCGCACCGGTACCTGAATTAAAATAATCCAAAACACTTTCAAGAATATCAAACAAAATATGCTCTCACATTTAAATCTTAGACTCAACAACAAATCTGCACAACATTTTCAATCGGGCCACGTACGCCATTTGTTTTAACGAAGTGTGGTCTGTTCCCGTTTTTATTATATTAACGTGCACGCCCCGTGTATGATAACGGGAGAGATTTAAATAAAATTGTTGCTTTTATATTCAACAGATTCACTGCGACACATTTTTTGTACGAGATGTAGGTATGTGTGACTCCACATAACATGTTGGAGACTTTTAGACATTAAATAATTATGAGAGGAATGTTAAATGAGTACAAGTTGCCTCAGGACTAGGTACACTGTTGATATAGGAAAACAGCCAGTCACTACGGGAAGAAAGCTATATCTAGAGATACGAAGGCTGTAGTATAAATAGGATGAATCTAATATATTTTCACCGTAGAAACATGCACGATAAAGCAGTGTATTAAATTCTTAAGTTAGAATTCACATAATTACATAATTGTAGGGTACTTAAGAAGGCTAGTATTTGTGCATAATTACCATAATAATTAATTTTTTTTTTGGTTCATACATTCAAATAAAAATATATATTAACATTACGGAGTGATTAAATAGCACTTCCTAATCGAAGCCATTCGTTAATATGTGACAGACGAACTCACACACTACAAATTTACATCCGGATATTTGTATCCGGGTGTGTGTACTTGTACAATATTACCACATTTAGAATTAAAACCACATTTTGAAGTATTCTCCGTTAGCTTCCGGTCTCAAGGAAAACGTTATTACCGACAACGTCAAATTTCATAGCATTTACACAAAATATAGCCAGCCCTTTTTTCGAAATATAGTCAAAATTATCACAAAACATAATCAAAATTTGCTAACAATTGAGAATTTCTATTCCATTACAATCAAACGGCTATAAGTTTTATATCACTATACAATAGTTATCTGTTCTAGTTTCTAAGCAACGTTTTGGTTTGAACATATTTTACGAGATATTGGCGAGTTGACACTTTTCCTATCACCCAATAATTCATTCACCTTGTCTCGTACAAAGTAGGCCGACCTGCCTGTTTCATATTCAGATACGTGATGGAGCAAATAGGTCAATCGTCCCAATACTGCTTTGTATCCTGAATATTCGAGATCCTCGCGTACATATTTGTGGCGTTGGAATTTGAAATCGATAGCACGTTCGATCTTTTAATGGGTTCAACTCGTTTCAGGTACATTAAGTTTTCAATCCTTATTTCTCATTACCCTTATTTCTCTATCTATGTCTATTCTTATTCTTTAGGTACGTAATGGATGATTTCAAACTATGTTCAAAGTCTAAAAATAATCATATTATTTGCATTTCATAAAGTAATTAAAAATTAAATTAAATTAATTAAATTTGCTTTTTCTTATGATTATATGAATCGTTGACCAAAAGAATTATTTAAACTTTTGAATAAGTTATCGTTCGGACATCGCGGGATTAAAACAAGTTATCTCTTTTCAATATTGGATCGATCATTTATTATTCCGTTTGTCAATGTTACAATTTGAAAAAGATAAAAAAATATTTTTAGCATGTGGGTACCAAAAATATCGCTTATCTGTTGACATATTTTATCACAACCAATATCTTTACATATGCTGAAGGTACACGAAAAGTACGTCTCTATTACGCATCCCCAACCCCGCTATTCATGATAATGATGTCTTGGCCGATATCTTAATCTGAATAGGCTATCCTATCAAAGAGCCGGAAAAGTCCCATTAGGATGGTATCGATTACACGTATAAAGAAAAGGGCTGACTCGTCATAAATATTCTAAGAGAAACCCTATATTTTTGCAGTTAAGGTATAAAATTCTTTGATATCATGTCAGCTACTGTAAAATGGCACCTGGTAAGACCATAAGCCTTAAGTTAAAAAACTAATATCAAAGTAAACGGACTGAGAAGGAGTAAAAGTTTCAGCAAGAGAACTAAAGTTGAGAGTTAATTAGTGTAAATTGTTAGCAAAAGCTTTGACACTATGTTGGTGCTAGTTAAATATGTGGGGCCTGGTCAGTTGAGCAATACATTTTATATTTTTTAGTTACATATGATAATATGTATAATGATAGGTCTATATTTGGCCGCAATCCTGCCTCTTGGAACGTCAAGACGCGTTCTAATATGGACCACGTAGTTCTAGAAATTTCTTCTGGAAAAGCCCATGACGAGCGTTACCTTGATTTTTCACCACTAGTTTAATCTGTTAAAGATACGCCAATCTATTATATTTGTGAATGAAACACCTCAATAATAATTAATTAATATAGTGTCGAGTAACACAAATCTATATGTCATCAAAATTCTCTAACCACGTGACATCACTGAGATTTTTATTTTTCTTAAAGACGTTCTCACACCTCTAGCGGTGCCGCTCATAATTTTTGTATATTATACATATGTATATAGAAGCGACGATGTTAGATTTTTTCTATAAGAGTGATCGAAACTGGGACATTTTTGTTCTCAACGACTGACATGTAATTAAGCTTTATGCTCGTTGTCCTTTTTTGGATCAAGTCTTTCATAACCGTTCCTTGACCCTTAACATTATGTTTGACAATTGTGTAGATATGTAAATATATAATAGATGATTGTTTAACATGTGAACATATTTTAGCGTGAATTGGATGACTGGATGGATAGGTACTGGACGGGTATAAGAATAATTATTAACCTAATGCATGTACACTGCAATTTCCACTTGCCTGTTTGATTGCACATCAAATGAAAATGTATGCTCTAATTCAGATCGCGTTATGAGAGCTGCTTAAGGCTTGAGGTAACATTTAGTTCATTGCAATGAGTCCAGTCAGCTGAGTGATTGAGAACGCGCATTTATACTCGAATATATCGAAACCGAACTTACATTGCGCAGTCCTACGCGTAATGATCAATATAATGAATATTTGACTAGTGGCTTATATGATACTACTATATTATGGCTTTAAACTAGACGTAACTCCACGCCTGTAGTCCCCGAAGGGGTATGAGAGGAGTCTAGTACGCTCCCACGTTACACCCGTTACGTTTAAGTCCCACGGAATAGGTGGTGAGACTATTGCCATACACTGGCACGGATCCAGACTCAGAGTCACAACTAGAAATTCTAAGTTAGAAAATTCCAATAGTAACCGACCCGGGATTTGAACTCAGTTCCTCCCGATCGGCAGTCGCGCTTGCAACCACTCAACCAACGAGGCAGTCCAGCATTGAAAATAGTCACTATTAAAAGAAATTGTTGTAATGGTAAATATTTACCACTTTATTTAATAGTAACTAATACCGTTACTAATTTGTTACAACAGCTTAAACTAATGAACCTAAAGTAGCTGTTAAAAAGTTTTGTACACGTCAATTAATATCAAGAGATCGCTGCTGTGATTTCGCAATAGTAGGTCAATGAAGTTGTTACGAATGGCGCCGTTATCGCAAAAATATCGCAGTATTTCCGCGAAACTGCCTCGTTGGTGGAGTGGAGTGGTGGAGTGAGTGAAGTAGTGAGTGAATTAGTGAGTG
Source organism: Parelbella macleannani (assembly GCA_018245755.1). Lineage (NCBI taxonomy): Eukaryota > Metazoa > Arthropoda > Insecta > Lepidoptera > Hesperiidae > Parelbella > Parelbella macleannani. Next base: position 10,695 of record DWEE01001063.1, on the reverse strand, counting down.
AAGTAGTGAGTGGTGGTGGAGGGAGCGCTGATCAAGATGTCTTAGGTTCGATCAACGGGTCGGGCAAATTATTATTAGGTTTTTCTAGCATAAAATTCCCAGTAGTAGCACAAAAGAATTTTGAATTTGAAAGTCTTGCCTTGTATATAGCAATGGGCACATTCCCTATTTCATGATGTGACGTATAACATAACAGGTGATTCGTGAGAGTGTACCACACTTCTCTACCTACCTCTTAAGGGAAATACAGGCATGATTATATGTTTACGTATAAAAAGTTACTATACGTCTCCGAATCCCAAAATGCCAAGAAAACGCTGCTGACAGTAGGCAATACTAAATCGATAAAGCTATTCCAAATAGCGTAATAATCGAAGCTGTGCAATATTTCCCGGAAAGGAACATTACTGCTCTATTTTATTGACGCGCTAATGAACACAGCTTATGGAGAGACAAATGAAGTGTCACAACGAACAAACAGCTCGTCTGGCGCGTCGTAAAAACTTAATCGAGGGATTTGAGCGTCTAGAGCTTATTGTTAAAAACTTTGATATTTACATAAGGTTATAACGTATAACGTTCCACCACTACCTATCCTTTTGGAGAAACAGGGGCTTAATGAAATTACGATAGAGAAGAAATGTAAATAAGTGAATAAGAAATGTAATAAAATCACTTTACGGCTAGATTTTATTGATCCGCTAATGGACAAAGCACATGGAGATAAATGAAGTGCGACAATGAACGAACGGCTCGCCTGGCACATCGTAAAAACTTAATCGAGGAATTTGAGCGTCTAGAACTAGAACGTATAGAGAAAAACATTGGGAGAATGGAAGAGTCATAACCTTTAACGTACCCCTGCCTACTCTTCGGGGAAATTATTAATATCTTTGTAATTGGTATATGTACATTGTTATTGTTTTTGGAGAGTTTGCGTATTAATTAAATGTAAATGTTAAATTTGCTGTGTGTTTCTAATGATTTGAAAAATCATTGGCGCAATGGCCACTAGGCCGGCTTACTACACATGGGATATCAAGTTCAATCAATCAAGTTCGAAAATATTTCACGACAAAAAATTTTAAGTCAATGTTATAGTTATTTATTGTGAAATACATTATCGATTGTTATTACATATACTATACTATACGTCTATTATTATATATCCTATAGATTATTGTTAATAATAAAATTAGGTCCTCCATATTCCAACAACTAATAGGCATACAACAATAATCTCAGTAAATTTTACATATAGTCACTTAGGATCAGTCAGATTTGGGATGTGTATATATTTTTAATGTGCGTGTGTGTTTATAGCATGGAGTTCTTGTTGTAAAATAATACGTAACTCAGCATGGTGCTATTGGAGAGGCCGTCCAGCAGTGGACGGAAATAGGCTGATGATGACGATGATGTTGATAGTGATTATGATATAAAGAATTGATAGAAAATCACACACTCATTAGACAAAGCCTTATATTTATTTATAGAACCGTTCGTGGCAATAATGGTTTCTACAGTCCATAAATGTCTTTATTTAATTTTCAAAAGGTAAAATTTCCTAAATATAGTCTAAAGCTCAAAGAGGACAAGTAGACAATGACATCTAGAGTTTGTCAGAGTTAAGTATTACGAAATTATTCACGATATTTCATTGGTTAAAACCGCTCCATATGTTTATATCTGAATGTATATTTTCAAAGATATATATTTATCAAAAAGTGTTACAGTAGTCGCAATGCAATAAATTTCATACGCAACGTACTCTACATTTTGTTTTCTAGTTATTGATGGCCTCTACAACTTGACGTGTTTCTACCATATCACAGATAAAAGATGCATTTTTGCCGAGTACTATTCAATTTCAATATTTTAGAAACACGTCAGTATGCAAGTGTAAATATAATTAATACTTGTTGCTCTCTGCTATCCCATAAAGGATCCGGCGGGATGATATAATAATTAGTATTATTATCTTTAAATGATGCCATTCTCAACAGTACAGAAATCCATATTACTTACATATGGAAAAGTTCCATAAATTCTGTAAGCGTTTCCTACAAAATAATTTAAAACGTTAGCGCTTAAAATAATAAAAAATAAATTCGAATGTCATCGTGTGCGACAACCCTAACACATAAAAATTTTGAAGTGTACACAGAAATATACAAATAAAAAATATTCGAATGCCATCGTGTGCGACAACCCTAACACATAAAACATTGAAATGTACACATAAATGGAGGATATTAATCAAGGACACTACGTGTATGATATATGGGGTCGTAAATGTGCTGTAACATAACAATATTATCATTGAAGGTGCATTGCATGCGTCAAACAAACGCCAGTTTATAGCATCGATCTGGAATCAACCGAGTCTAAGCAAGCTCAATTTAGCGCGGTGCATTATGGGCCGCGGTAAACAATTACTCTGGTTGCACGGTGACCACACTATTGCGTTTACAAGGACATATTTTGCGGATATTACAATTTATCCATTTGTTCCGTCTTTATTGCTAACCTAAAGCTAGGTTACATTGGCGGAGTTAATATTTAATGACATTCTCGGTCACAAAAGTCTATTGACAGTGAGACTTATCTATATGTTGTAAATGTCACATTTGACATTTAAAAAAATTACTCGTTGCATATATTTATATCCATTGTATCCACGCGCATTTATATACATAAATACATATGCATGAACCAAAACATATTATTTTAATGAATAAAATATGTATTAAACAAAATACATACATACATACGTACATGGAACTGAATTCTAACAACGGTATATAATCGAATTTCTTCCCTTAGATATGAGAGAGCAAGCAAATTGCTTCAGAAATTCGCCGCCCGTCAATCTTGGAACATTGAGACGGGAATGGAAGCGGTAACAAAAAATGTAATCATAAATTTATATCTTGAAGTGTTTAAGTAATTTGCTTGTAAGGAATTCGAAATACTTTAATCTATTAATTTAATAAATAGAATAGCAGCAATATATTTTATTACAAGATAGATTGACGATTTGTATATGGTCTAACTTTAGTGGGACTCCACGTTAAATACAATCATTTGCAACATCATTATTATTATTATTATATCGTCACGCTAGGTTTCTTAAGAGATAGTCACAGCGCACTGAATGTTAAATATCGCTATCAATATCGACGTGCTTCTTCTATCTTCCTCACTCTTTCAATACTCGCGGCAGAAGTCTCTGAAACCTACTCTCCACTCTCTTCGCTCTCCGCTTCTCCTAGTCTCCGCTTTTAGTCGATATCTTACCTGTCTGGTCAAGATATCGAGACTTAGTATCCCTTAATATCTGCATCCTACAAAGTAATATAGCGTAAGCTGAAAATAAAATAGCGTATACAGATTTTTTATTTGTTTGTGGTGTACTTACTATTTTTTATATTTGCTCAAGCGGTAGATATTTTTATCCTCATTTTGATTTTACTCCAGTAACGTAGGCCATAGTGCCAAGTAATTAAAACCATAGAGAACCACGCTAGCCAAGTCTGTGGTTACATATATTAAGCATTTCACAGTAACCACATGAGTTTAAAAAATGAAATCATGTAAATGAATGTACCTATGTAATATTTAATTACCCTCCTTCACATTTCTAAGTTATGTACGAAATAAAAGCCAGGTTAAAACACACTCAAACAACAGTATCCCAGCCATTATTTTGAAAAGTGTAACTAGAACGTTCTGGAACCGTAGTGGACCGTGAAGTTGAGCATTGTTTCAAACATACATAATATACGTGTACTTTGAAGCCAAATATTAATCCAAATATTAGGCCTGAACTTACATTTTTTATTACGCTTCCGTCAAGTACCTATTTGTTATAAATAAATTTTCAGGTACCCTATATTAAAAAAAAAAACATTAAATCACGCTTATAATCCTTCAAGGGGTAGACAGAGGAGTTTAGTACATTCCTACGTTTCACCAATTATATTTACGTCCCATGGAATAAGTGGTGAGCCTATCGCTATAAACCGGGCAAAGTTCCATACTCCGAGTCAATACTAGAAATTCTGAAATAGAAAAATCCAATAGTACCCGACCTGGAATTTGAACCCAGGAACTCGCGATCAGCAATCGCGCTTTTAACCACGCGACCAGCGAGGCAGTCAAGGTACTTGACAGATATTATCAGTATGTCAATGAACGAAAGCGGCCATGAACACGGTATATACATAAGTATGTATCAAGCAGTATACACCTTATAGTGATATTGTACCTCTTAAACACTTCTTAAAATAATCGCGACAGTGTACATACACGGATATACGAACCTTTTATAAGTAACTCGCGATAATGGTAGGTTAATCCAAGTCGCTCATTTAATGACAATTTGCATCAACTAGGAGCCTGGGCTAAATACAGGATTCTCCACAAATTGCTAAAGTGAAACAATAAACGTTATTCATATGTCATATATATTATATTAGATACATATGCACATATATCGTATGTGTCTATACTTTACTTTTGTATTTCAAATAATTATTGCTATAGATGTGCCTATGTCCGTGTATGTATTCAGATATATGTATGTTCAGTAGGTATATTTTTATTATAAGAAATTTTCCCGTTTTCGCTAAGTCTACATCCATTGATCAACAACATAGGGTCGATCGTAAGACATTGCCGCTAGGCATTCGGTTCGCCCTTCGTGACCTTATCCTTTAGACGATTACATAAAAAAGAAAAAAGAGTGTAATATTGTCACCCTACAAAGCTTGTTTCAGTCTTCGCTACTCAAATTTGACTCGCTTCTGTTTGCGTGCGCGCGTGTGTGTGTGTGCGTGTGTTTGTATGTACTCGTACATTTGTGCGTGTGTGTGTGGAACCGTTACTCTCATTTCCCGAAAACCATTAATGAAAATGCCATTAGGAATTAATGTAGTTGTTTGGCAATATAACTCAGTCCCAAGATGTGCAATGGGGAAGGTGTGTCTTTAATTATGTACATTCGACGGCAAATGTTCGTCCCAAGCAGTGAGTTGTGTCTTATAGGCGTATGTACATATAATTTAAATATGTATATATTATTAATTGTTAGTATTATTTCCTGCATATTAATGATAACTCGGGTATATTCTTTATGAACTTGTTGGGAAATGATCATCCAGTAATTATAAGTGACCTCTTGCGTAGAACATCTGGACTGTAGGAACGAACCTTTTAGGAATCTGTGGATTTGGTTTGTAACAATTAAAATATAAATCTGTTGCTTAAAATCAATGAACTGTTTTAAATTAAGTGGCGTCTAATTTACATATTATATCCAAATATATATATTTGCATATTATAAGATAATATCCATAATATTGGTAGGAGAACTTTGTGTTTATTAAGATAATATGGAGTTTACTTGAACAATAAAGTATGTTTCGAAAATTTACATATTACAAGATAATATTCATAGTAATGGATACAGAACTTTGTTTATTAGGAACATATGGAATTGACACGAACAAAACAATATTTTTCTAAAATTGCCTCTTTATGTACCCATAGTTACTGCTTATTTCTATAAAAATCGTTAGACATTTTTATATTAAATACACAGCAAGGTAACGATTTGAATTGTATATATGAAAATGCAAATATCTGTGTCGTGTCTTTGTTTATGTTCGCAACAATTCGACGGACGTAACAATAACAAATTAAAAGTTGATTTTACTTTAAAAAAAAACGGTACAAAAAGTTTCGAGGACATGACGATAACAAATTAAAAGTTTAATTGAGTTTCATTTGTTCTTTGTAAGGTGATGAGAGTAACAAATGAAGGTAAGAAGTATATATGTCTCATAAACATCTGCAAGTAACTTTGATTTGTAAAGTATACCGTTCAGTTCCAATCCTTTTATCATTCCACTCTTATAATACGGATCTAATCTCATAATGAGAGGGTTAAAGTCATAGCCTGCCATGCTGGACATACGCAGGTTAGCAGACTTCACACTCGTTAGAGATTTTTTTTTGGTAGAAGTATGCCTGTTTTTAATGTCTACTAATATATTACATAATCAATAGTTAGTTATGTGAGAGGCCAATCTCTGTACTGTATCAATGAAGACCGAGATGGACATTCTTCAGATCGGTTAGTTACGGCCATGGACTACAGCAGCTCCCGGCAGCTATACATAGGTATATATTGATATTCTTCAGATCCATCAGAGCCATGTATTCTTCAGACTCAAACAGAAAATGTCTATTTTCCTGACATATCCGGGCTCCTTCTACATGAATTTAGATTACCGTGAGATTGCTATGCACACTGATTGTAAAGACTTATATGTATGTAGACATAATTCCATAGTTTTATTCATGTGATGCGATATGAAGTATCGATGCAAATATAACGCTTTTAACGAGAGCGCGGCGCTAGCGAGCCCCACAGCAATATAACGTTATTACCGAACTAATGATGCGTCACTGAACTTAGTTACGTGATAATTGAATAGTGCCTCCGAGTGTCCAGCTTCATGCCCTCGCTACACTTAGATTGCTTTAGGAAAATATTTTTGTTGTTATATATTTTTTTTTTCTTCAAAATATAGGGTACATGTAAATATAAGCACTTATGATTAGAAAAGCATTGTATATTTTGCTTTTAATTCATTGCACACGTCTCTGATAACAAACTTATGTGTTCCGAGATTAAATACTATTCACTATTATGAGGAAAATATTACGAGTACAACGAAATATTCACGAAAAGTGTGATCCAAAATGTTGTCTGAACCTCTGAAGTCTGCCAACTCGGGCTTGTACAGGAATACAAGCAATGCGCTTAACTCTTTCTATTCTGAGATTCGGGAACCGTGTTTAACAAAGAAACAGTAAAATGAGGTCAAACTATGGAGTGTGTAAACTATACGTTTAATTCTATATTGTAAACGCGATATTGAGAGAGGTGTTGCTTTGACTCAGAAAACTATTAAATAGTAGGTAATCATAAAACGTTATCTAAGAAATTTATAACGGACTAAAACTTACCAATACATGTTATCCATATGAAAATTTTTATTTTGGTTATAGAAATGTAAATAATCTTAAGATAAAGAATTAGGTAAATGACAGAAATGTTGTCATTCTGAATTTTTAGAATTTTATAACCGTAAAGTTAAAAAAATTGCAATACAATAAAACTCAGCGCGTTTTCTTTTAATATTATAGCCAAATATATAGACTTATTAGAATTATGTATAAAACCTTTGTATTCCCATATATATACCTATTATTTATTGCAAATAAAATTTGTATTAATTATTTCTGTGAAAATGATAGAACAATACATATTAATATATCTATATAACTATTACGTATCGTTAAAATAATTAACGTTAGCACAAACTGACGTAATAAAAGTACTGGTGAGCCACAAACGCGGCTCGTTTTGAAACTAATGGCGCTAGCCTATACGTGAGCTGACATACTTTTATAGTCGTCGTAGCTATTAATACACCGTTTTCACCCTTTAAATTTAAGCCTAAACTTTTGGAACCACTGACTTTCACTGTTGGTTATTAACGGGTGAAAGGCGTTCAGTCGGAGAGGATAAATAATTACGTTGATGCTTCTATTTTATATTCGTGCGAACTGTTTATTATACCAAATTAGCTAGACTTTTTCGAAAAACATGATTGACATCATCGTAGTAGGCTTTGCTTATTAATATTGTTCTGTAGAACTCCTCGGAACTGAAAACGGAACTGTTCGAAAGTCCACGCCGAACATAATTTAACACCATTTTTTCATTATCACATGTACGTTTATTTATTAATAATGTGTATATATTGGTATCCATTTATTTTATTGCACATCATGTATTTATAACGCATGTATCCGCAACATTATTAAGAAACGATGTACAGAAGTGACGCATTTTCTACCATAATACATACTCGCTCAGGAGGAACCGAATAACTCCGACGTTGCTACTGAGCGATTATGAATAAAACTTAAGTCTTTAGCCAACGTCGTTATAAAAACGCCATAACATAGTCAAGCGTTATTAAGTTCAGAACTTCTGACAAAAACGAAGACGGATGGATGAAGAGAACAGACCTCGATATGAAAGCGATGAATATTATAATGGAGTTCGAATATTCAAGAGCTCGCTGACAAATATTATTCAATATTATTTACTATTGTAATGTGTTTGTCGCGAAACTTTTTTAAATGCACACAGTTCAAAGCGTGACATTTATTAATAGCGCCTGTGGGACGTACACCATTTTATGACTTGACCATTGGATTATCATGACGGTGTATGCTTTTGGCGAATGGGTTCCCATTATGATCACATGGACAGTGCTTTTATCCAGGATTCTACCGGATCCACTGCTTGGCACATTATTCTCGTGTTAGAGACGAGTTTAGTCTTAGTATTACTAGAGTTAAGTTATAGTGTGCCATGCTGGCCAAGTGCGAGTTGGCAAAACGCTCCCAATTTTATATGAATATGCTTACTACGATTTACATAGACGTTGAAAGGGTTAAATTCATAACTAAGCAGGTTATCACTGCTATAGATAAATAAATACATATAAAACTATACAACGTGGCTTCGCTTTGTCACAGTAACACTATTAAACAGTTAAAACTATTTGTGTTTCAATCTGAAGCATACCGTTTACCTATCCACGGAGAGGGCTAATCGACACCATACGATAGGGTATACTAGAAGCAGCCAACCCAGTCCTCAAGAATAGCCAAAGTATATACATATGTATGTAGGTACATATTGATCTTATATATTGGTGTTGCTCTTAATTATTTCACGGAACTTAGTACGTGACGAACTGCTCGTAGCAATTAATGAACCGGCTATAAAAGTTATATTAATGACGTTCTATGAGCCCAACAATTCATTTGGCGCCGTAAAACTATTTTACGATCTCCGCGAATAATGATAGCTCGTTCCATTTATGTATACGACGATATATGCTGCTGTTGGCACCGTACATGTGTTCATGTGATAATTACATAGCTTATTCCCTACAGTGTTGATCAGAGCCAAAATGCTTATTTTTTTATATTCCATCACTTATCGCGACTACTTTTATTAAATTTTAAAAAGTGAGTATACTGCAAATATGTAAATATATCGGAAATTTTTGAAAAGCTTATGAAATTTCATAAACGTACAAAATGGATAGAGATATTTGGCACTCGACGCTTTTTGCTTGCCCTGTAAAGGACTTGGCGCGAAGATATGTATGTATAAAAGTTCATGATTATTTAAAACTGAGAATACCTCCTTGTTGTATGCCGTAACGTGCCTCTCAAAGAACGATTAGTACGCAACTAATCGTCACCAACGGCCATCTTAGGCGTACAAGATTTTAAAATGCCAATGTTACACATGTATATAAATTATTCGTAAGATAAATAAATATCATCACCAGTTCGTCTCAGTTCATTGCTGGACATAGGTAGTCCTTCCCTAACAAATGCGGTTTTTATCCGAAACCGCACATTGAACAAGCGATTTGACGATTAAAATTAATATTAAAATATCTTATACTGTTTATTTTCGAAAACTATAAGAACTGATGACAGCATAATTTTCATTCAATTTAGTAACTCCCTAAATGAAACTTAAGAATAAAGTTTCACTTTTGCTAAAACAATACAAGTTCTGACCGCAGAGTTCACAAGGACCTCAAACATCTGCAAAGGTAGCTGTAACCGCAACTGAAAAGGACTTACCGCTCGGATTCAAATGTCAAAAGCGCTACGACGCTCAATAAATAACCAAAGACATCAATGACAACTAAAAATAGTGCCTGAATACATCAACGGGACAAAATCTACTTCATCGATGTCATGTTATACTAACTTTGTATTCGTTTCTCTCCCAACCAGCCATTCCACTGTTTGGAACCTGGGTCTCCTCTCCGAATGAGGGTGGTGATTGACCGGGGTGATGGGTGGCCAGGTGGGGATTCGCAGACTTCATTGCAAGCACACGACGGACAATTCAAGTACACGAACGGTTTATATATTGATAGACAGGATAATTAATGATGATACTGATGATGATACTGATGTTGATGCTGACAATGATGCTGCTGACGATAAGGAAATAATTGTCATTTCAGCCGTGTATAAAAATGTAATATACCTATTTGTAACAAATTATAAACGAAATTGCTATTACTGTTTGAAACTCTATAATTATATAAGAACAAAAACTTGAGATACTAATAAGAAGATTCGAGAGAATCCAAAAAGTTTCATTACTTTTACAAATTATTTTAATTGCAAATGAACGATTCACCTTTGGAAGTCACCTTTATCTTGTAACAGAAGAATGCTTAGAAAGCTATTACCGTTCACTTGTCAAGGTGTCAATTATTCGTGATTAAATCACAATAGACCGTCGTCTAGAATGTCGTCTACACATAATGAACGCACGAATTGTGAAAGGAGCAGTGTAGGACGAAGAGCTCATAGATATTTTTACAAGATATTTTTATAATTATCAAACAAAGAACGTACATTTGCCATTATTGAAGCCGTTCTTATGCAAGTTGCAATGACCTGTGTAATTTGAGGAACTTCTAAAAGTTTTGGATGAATGACCGCATGAAAGGACTTGTGAAAGACGGCCAGTTATTTATTTATGCTCTATTGTTGGTAACAAAG
>DWEE01001062.1:0-14358 GCA_018245755.1 Parelbella macleannani | reverse complement strand
CCTACTTCTTTTGTTAGCATGAAGGTTCTAGAAAATCTTGTTTAGCATACGCCCCTGGACAGACTATAGCTGCATACATTTTTGTATTTCTATATTTCAATTCTTTAGAATCAGTTAGACTAGAAACAAATTGATAACGAGTTTAACCCGTAACCACACCGAATTATAATGACTTAATTTCATTAGAAATTTTTGTTTCGAAATTGGATAAAAGTATACCAGTGATTATGTATTATTAACATCCTAAAACAAACAAAGCACGCTCAAAGTATTTGTTCAAAAAATTTGTTAACTTCCGTGTAAATTTTTCAAAGCATTCTTTACTGTTATTTAAATTACTTATATAGAACAAATTTTCTGTGTTATGTATTGGCGGGTCTAGAAACAGGAAGATGAGTTTTACCGTAAAGCATTATCTAACTGATCTGATCTATTAACTTGAATCGGTGTAACTTTGTTTTATTGTAATATATAAATTACTTTATAAGCAAGCGTATCATTTTATGTATGAAGGGTGAGATGAATGCGGAATACTCGTAAGCACGTAAGGTCTGTAAGGATTGAGATATTCGATGCTCTCTGCCTGTACCGTAAGGGACAGGTGTGACTATATAACAATAATAATGACATTTCAAGGCAAACGGTCAAGAACATTTCATTATTTAAGACTATCTGTAATGAGGAGTTTAATTAATATTATCATCATCATCATCATTATCATCGGCCTATTACGGTCCACTGCTGGACATAGGTCTCCCCCAATGAGCACCATCACGCCCTGTCCTCGGTTTGCCGCATCCAGTATCTGCCTGCAGCCTTTCGCAGATCGTCATCCCACCGGGCCGGCGGGTGTCCTACACTACGTTTGCCGAGCTGCGGTTTCTACTCCAGAACTCGCCTACTCCCCGGGTTATCGGTTAATTAATATGTTGTTTTTAAATGTTCATACCTTTTTTGATCTTCACCACCATCATAATCATCATAGTTATCATCATCATCCTCATCATCTTTATCGTACAAATAACATTTTTGATTACTTAAGTTTGACATAGCCGACTTTTCGTTTTAATATTCGGGAACAATCAATATTCGTAATTTTCTTAATACATTAACCGATGTACGAGTATGTATGTATGTACATATAAGATGACCTTCGTACTAGTATGCGAAAAGCTAAAGTGATCTAATTTATTTATTAGTTATATTAAAAGCCATTAAAGGGTTGTTTTATATACGAATACTTTTACAGACCATTATGTTATGATAGGGCTGTATACTGCTGACTTTCTAATGTGCTTAAATAATGTTTTTCATAGCTAGTTAGGGTTGGCACGAATACTTTTCTATCAACTTGTCTGTTACTTTGTAAAACTGTATATTCGTATCTGTAGCATTTTTTGTGTGTAGCTGTTTGTCTAATTCCTTTTATTGTAACTATTACTTTAGTTTCTTTTACTTCCATTTTAAATATAAATTAAGTTTTTCTCACCCTTTAGTATTTATATGACGCCTGTAATATGTCGCCGCTTAGTTCAAAACTGACAGAGAATGTTGTTAGTAATAAGTCCTACGTTTACGTTGGTGGTGTTTTGTTGTAATAAAAAATAAATAAAAGAACAAAAAGATGTTAAGAAAGGTATATATAAACCTGTAACCTTTGGCTAGTTAAGTTTTGAAATAATGTTATAACAATAGGACAGAAGTTGTTTTTTATTACATAATCATTATTAATATGGTGTATTGTTCCAAAGTCAACTTGAAATTGATTTATTTATTGTAATATATACGCGTAATAAAATTCCTACATTAATATCGTACATTGGCTTGAAGAGCCCTGCAGGCTATGGCAGATCGGGAGAAAAATGCTGATAGACAATCTCCCAATACTCTTTTAAAATAAGTAAATTAATGATGGTATGCTGCAATTTCTGTAAATACTGTTTTACAGATTGATATATAGTTAATAGCCTTATGTTACTGTTCACATGCCAGGTCCCTCACGTGGTGCAGAGGTACACTATAACATTCATCATTACATTCATCACTACATTCATTATACAGCAATATCTTCGTAATAATAACTTAGTGTTTAAATCTAGAGCGTGTTCTCGGCAGGTTTCGGTAACCGCATTTCAATGATATAAATACGCCCTCTGTGACAAAACTTAATAATGATTGCAGAGCTATTTCAGTGACACATTTGCACAAAGTCTCATTTTACTCAAGTATAATGTATAGCACAATTTAAACTGAAATGTAGAGCTATGTAGAGTACTTGTAATTTTTATCTTGTTTCCGTAGAGAGTACAGAATTTTATCCCAAGTAAATTCTACTAACCGCCTTTATCGCAATTTTATATTTATTGTCGTTTGGCACCGTTACAAGTGAATGAATATTTATTAAATAACTCCAATTGAATTCTTATTTTGAACTGGACAATACATGAATAGGATAATTGGATAATAATTCAAAATATAATTGCTTCGTCTACGACTGACTGATGCTATTTTAAGTCCTTTCAGGACGAAATTTGTTAGTAGAATTACGCCCGCTTCTTTATTCGCAATTCGAGTTTGAATACACGGTAAGGTTTATACAAAATCATATTTATCTATTGTGATTTGTTTGAATGTAGGGACTGTTTTATGAAAATACAGGGTAGATACGCTCACGCGAACACCGGGGTGATTTCCCAAAGGGTCTCCGATATCGTATCGGTGAAATCTTATTTTTGTTCTTGACGCTAAGTAACTGACTGTCTTCAAGTATCGCCGTGTTCCCGGCTTTGAAACATGATCATAATTTAGAAAAAACTTTTGTTTTGCCAAATTATATTTTAACAGCGAAAAATTTCTAATCATTCAAAACGAAATTCACTAGCCATTGCTGTTAATAATGTTTTTGGAGTTGTTCTTTATTATTTTTTTGTGCTAGACTTGTCTTTAAGGTATTATTAATGCCCTAATGCGTCATAATGTGAAGGAATTAGCAAAGGCGTCGAACGAAGCTTTCGGGACTGGCAGCGTTGATTGCAGTTGCACATATAACCGATGGCTTGTCCAACAAGTGGTCACTATTTGTCAGCCTTGACAATAACAAAATTGACTAACATTTTGTTTGCGATATGATGAGTAACATAAATACAAAAATGACTTAACGCAGCCATTTATACCTATGTTACTCGTCATATCTAATTGTTGATTGTTTTACGAGACACACGGAGTAAAATTTGTTTTGTAGCTCGGTGGAAAATTTAAAAAAAGACAAATGTTCGTCGAAACCATTTTCGCGAAAAGTAACGCTCATAAACGTTTTCTTAATGTTTATATATGCTTGTGTATATCAAATCAATTTGTCAGTTAAACTGACGGTTAAGGTTTACAGGCTTTTATTGCAAATATCTGTAATCAATTAGATATACTGCGCTATTCTTAACGGCTTAAATAGGAACGATTTGTAAGTTCCTTGCTTTTTATTGCATTTGTATAGGACAGCGATGGATTAGTGGGTCCCTGTGTCCACTGATATATACATAGAACTGTTGGTGTTACCTTTTACAAGTAGACCAGAACGTATGGATACTGATTCCGTCTACTTTTGCCGTTTAAACAGTTTCAAATGTGACAATTTAATAACTCTCTTATTGTTATATCATCACGACAATTTCCTTCCGTTGTATCATGTATGTAGGTAGCCAAAGCGCATCGAGTGCTAAATATCTGTCTGTATCTTTACAAAAGTTACTGAGGTCCTTCTTCTACATTCATAGCGGTCTTCTAGCTCCCTCTTTAGCTAATATCGGATTATATCAATGCATAAAAATTTTCAATACTACAAGTATCTCATGTTTCGGTATGTGTTATTAATGATTATAATAGGTGTAATGAATAAAACGGGTATAATTTACAATAACATCCGGATGGAAATAGGTTCGGACGGTAACGGGATTCTTCTGACCTACATAGGTAAGCTTGTTTGTAAATATCACGTAGTAATTGGGGGCTAAGCGGCAGTTTAATCCGTTTAAGTTATAAGGACACGGTACTGTAGAGACATTTATTTTGTGCTTTAATAGAAATGGTAAACGCTAATTTTATATCCGGGTGTCTAAGGAATTGAACAGTCTAAGAGTCTCTGTGTTTCTGGAAACAGGATATGTGTAGATAGAAACAGTTTTATCGCTTGTGTTTCCTCGTCCTTTGAATTGTTAGAAGATAGAAGGTAACATCTTCCTTATTGGTATAACTTGTATCAAAATATATGTTAGATTACCCACCTACATCTATTATGTGTGCAGAAAATATGTGCGTCTGTTGTCTGTCAATCGCATAGCCGGCAAATGGAGAATAGGTCGTCTATTAATCACGCTTCAGAAGATTAGAAGAAGAGAAGGTTCAGGAATATACTATATCCAACAGTCGAAGACCATATGCTAATGGATGGAATGTCGGAAGTCGGAATCTACGTCCATCGGAATTAGTCGATCCAATGTTAGCTTAAGTTTTCTGCTAACAAATGACTTGTTAGCGACTTTTTCAATACATATAAATTTAAAGGTATCATAGATCACATCGATGTATGCTATTTGGATTGCAAACACAGGCAGACTTTAGCGCGCACAGCTTATGTATTAAATTTATTTTCCGTCTTAATTTACATGTCTCACCGTCGCAAGTGTTTAAATGCTGCCCTTTTTTTAACACGGATATACCAGGATCTAATGCTTGCCGTTTAACATACTGCTTATCTGTTCTCAACAAATATGCCAATGTTTTAGTATTTAAGGAACAGGTCATGAAATTCGTATTAAATCTAATAATTTTTAATTTAAATGCTTAATTACATTTATTATTATTGAAGACGTTTGCATGGTTATTGTCGTCAAAGTTCATAAAGTACTTATCGTTCCCCAATCTCTCTGAAGAATAGAGCTTGATTTGTGCTGCAGTATATATGTATGTATGTAAAAACATATGTTCAGGTATGGTACATGTATTTTTCTAAGTACCTTTATCGTAAAATAATTTTGCGAACCCGAAATTGATTGATTGATATTTGGTTGATATTGATATTCGATTGTTCATCTTCTTTCTCGTATGGATGTATATATATCTGGTTATTTTGTGTTGACGCGTATATATCGCGTCAACACAAAATAACCAGAGAACTTGACAGCAGAAAAAAGAAGGAAAGTAGTCTTAGCATTAATTTGAAATAAATGTTTAGTCTAGTACGAAATTTCAAGGACAGTCGGATTGATAGCGACGTAAAAACACGTTTTCGTTTGAATAACATCAATCAAATAAAGATTGACTGACGCGTACTTAGCAAAACAACGCGACTTGATGTGTTTATATCTAGTAGTAGACTGAAGTAGACTGACGATGACGATTAAAGACAAATACTTAAAGTTGCCATCGACGAAAAAAAAACGTGTCATCAAGAAGGATGACGTCATCGACGATGTCGTGATGAAAGAAAATGATATTGGCGAGATCTCTATCGAAAAGAAAAAAGTTTTTCGTCTGAGAAGTAATCCGATAGTTGCCGCACGGGATAATGGCAAATTTTTCATTTAAAACAAATAAAAACCAAACAACTTTTCAATCATGTGCTGACATTTTACATAATTATTTTTATAGTGAAAAAGTTATATGAGATGGTTTAGGGATTATCAGGATCTGCTCTAGACTAACAAACTAGTTTTATTTGTGCTGAGAATTTATATAACTATGTTTATATATCTGTTATACTAATATTTGTTTCTGCTAGAAAATCAATTTCGAATCTCTGATTTACAGTGGTTGAAATATTAGTTGAGCTATCGAAAATATATAAAGGATTTAGGCCATCCAAGGCTATACTCATGCCAATAATAAAGTATCAATGAACCAAAAACTAATAATGGAGAAATTTTGAAAATACTAAAAAAACGTCACGCCTGTAATCCCTGAAAGGGTAGGCAGAGGAATGTAGAACACTCCCAGGTTTCACTAGTTACGTTTAAGTCCCATGAAATACTAAAGCAATACTAGAGATTATAAGTGGTACGCCCGCACAATTTAATATTACTAATAGTTGGAAATATGTAAGCACCACATTTCCATGCTAAAGATGTTAAAAAAGAAAAGATTCACATTGTGTCCATTCGCGGTGCCACCTTCATTTACTTTTTTTCTGTTCTTTTTATCACTATTAACCACTACTATCTACTATTGTATTATTATTTCTTCACGTCGGGTCACTTACGGGGTAGGAAGAGGACACCGAGTACCAAATAGCTCTATGATTGTAAACCTGGCGCGATTCTTCACTATCAATCTCTTTTAATACATAATATAGTACAAGCCGGTGGTGATGTGGTGAAGTTTTAAAAAAGTTATGTATATTAAAGTTGGATCAATGTCTGTACGTACTTTAACCTTGATCCCAGCGGAAAGAAACAGCTTGATCAGCTCGATGTTTTCATTTTCGATGGCGGCGATCAATGCGGAGCGGTTCAGCGGGTCCACGCAGTTGATGTCCAAGACATCTGGCTGGCCGGCGTACTGCTGGATTAATCTGTGGGAATGCGAACAAATAATTGACATCATTTGAAAGGGGTAAGGACAAAAGAGGGTGGGGGAAATATTGAGATGTTCCGTAATAAAATGACTGTGATCTGTGATTGTAAATGATTTTTATCTTTCTAAAAAAGCGTTAGATTTTTTTAATTACACAACAAATTGTTGCAATAATGTATTAATTTTTTGTACGAGTACTGTATTTGGAAGGTAAAATGGTGAGATATTTAAAACACTCTCATGAAAATATAATGCAGATTAAATAGTTTATTATTATTATGTGGTATTGTTATTTTTTTTTAATCCTTTTGGTTTTGTCTATGCCTGAGCTATATGTATGCCTGAGTTTTATCTATGCACTAAATCTCCTTGTTCACTAGTTAAGTTAATGGGTTCTTTACATCTGTTTAATAAATAGTCTAGCTGCCAATATTCTTGAAAATACATAATATGTCATGTGAAAAGTGGAAGTATTACACTCTTTCACCTATGCCTTCGGGGAAATACAATTGCGATCGTATATAAAATATATCGGACCACATCTTCGAAAATTACGACTTTGAAATACATAGTAAACTACGAGTTCGACGCGTAACTGTTGAAACGTAGGGGTGTTCTACATTCTTCAGTCTACCGCTTCGAGAATTACAGGCGTGATGTTAGGTTACATTGAAATACATTGATATAAATAATAGAAACTTGTACATAACAGTTAAGTGAGAGTTAAGCCGCGAAGTAGGACGCGGCGCTGATGAAACACATGAATGTGTTAGTCCAATAATCCGGATTGCCGCTCTTGTAGTGATTCCCTACCCTCGCTGACGGCTCCTCACTTGACATCATGTCGCTCTTATTACATTACATTTTGATATATAAAGATCTTAGGGCATTGTTATATCGTCACGGCAGACTCTCTAGTTGGTAGGTGGAGAACATATCGGTTTTGCACAACGAGTTTTGATACATCGCGTTATTAGAGAATTATTATATTTCTGGGTGCGAGAAGCCGAGGACAGTGCACGATGGCGCTCATTGGGGGAGCTTATGTTCAGTAGTGGGCTGAAATAGGCTGGTGATGATGATGTATTGTTATGTCAGGTTCTTTCCGGGCTATGCAAGAGCATGCCAGTTTTAATATAACCCGTTTTGATACATGGAGATCTTTTAATATTTTAATACACGTCAGGTTCTTTACAGAATAGGTAGCTCCAAATATTTTTGCTTAATGATCTACCTATTTATTTTATAATCCGTTGTGGATCAAAGATTTTTGGTTACCGGAAAGTATGGGAGAGTGGGAGGATGGGTAGAAGCTTGAATTAGCCGACCATAGACTTTACTAAGGTTAATATTAAGATACTACGAAAAGTAGGCATACAAAATGTTCTATATTCATTCTTTTGATACAAGCATGAGTGCGACTTCATTATCTATCTTTGGGCATACCAAATTATTGTCCTCGAGTAGAAATCAAATAAAGATTAACCTCACTAATACTACCATATAAGCCGTGTTAACAAAATTTACAGCGCTGGTAGCCTTGACCCAGTTGTTGATGACAAACGATCTGGAAAGTTAGGTAATGCTGGCCCGTTACTGCTGCCTCAGCAGACAAGTGCATCGAGCATAAGACCAACGGTTCAGTCAATTGGTCTTTGTAAGCTGTTCATAGTTTCATTCACTTTACAGAAGTCACATTTGAAGTCAAACTCACTTTTCAACCGATGCAACGTCACCTCGATCAGCGTGGAGAAGGAAGGTCTTCTCCTCGTTAGTCAGAGGCCTGTCGCCGAAGCTGCACAAATCGAGCTGGCTGTTCTTCAAAGCTTCTTGGGAGTTACCCAAAAGCTCCTCTCTGGATCCGTGGCTCATTTTTGTCTAAAACAAACACAGAATTGGTTCATGTATTTAGTTTTTTTACGGGGATGAAGAATTTAGAACTCTTCCTCTGTTGAGAACAAAATCAAACGGTAAAAAAGCTTAAATTTGAAACAAGACATTTTTTAATAAAATATCGATGGCGGTAAAAAATGTTGTCAGTATCTATAACATCTAATTATCAGACAATTATAGAAGTAGTATTTTTATATTACGTAGTTTGCTAGTGAGACAAATGAAATACTTTTTATGTTTGCTGTTTAATCATTTTATGTTCTCGTATGTCACTGTTAAAAATCTTTCTGGATAATAAATTATTCAAATTGAACACTTTGTCTTGTCAAGAGTGAGTTAAATTTACTATGAGACCTATTCCAAGTTTCACTTTGCCACAGTGCGACGTTGACGTAACGGGTGAAGCGTGGGAGTGTGCTCTTCTGCCTACGTCTTCGGGGGTTACAGTAGCGATGCTATGTCTAAATTTGAACACGTTTTTTAAGGATTGTAAATTCTTACTTTTTACGTAATTATCGTATGATACTTAACATTATCATCTTCCTATAAAGCGACTGACATACACTACGTTTTAATTTTGTACGCAATTACTCGTATATCATAACTTACATTTTGTATGCGACATATTTAGAATTTCTGTTATTTTCTGGACTGAATTATATGAGCGCCTGAAACCGAACTTTGTGACCGTTAAATATGCCGTAGGGGAGTGTTGGTGAGTGGTCAGTGTGGTGGTTGTTGGTCAGTTGGTGAGTGGTGGCTAGCTAGAGAGCACCGAGTAAATTAATGAAAGGTTTTTATTTATTATTTATTACACATGACGTGTAGTAGTTACTAACCGTAAAGGTCTTTTATTCAAAAGAAATTGGACATCGAAACAGTTGCGGTCGCGTACAATTGTCACGGAAATGTAAATTTAACCTTTGCTTGTTTCATTAATGGGTTCAATAGATTAATAGGGCCTACATAAATTAATTGGAATATGACTTAGATAAATTGTCATTTATTACCTTTGGCAGTGTAATGTATATAGTTTTTATAAACATAACGAACTTATATGTACGAGTAACATTGTAATAACGAATATCACCCCTTTGTTTGATTCTGATGGTTTTGACTTCAGATTTTGATAGTTTAGACCTCAGATCTTGACAGTTTTGAACTCAGATTTTGATAGTTTGACCTCAGATTTTGATACGTTTGACCGCAGATTTTGATACTTTTGAACTTAGATTTTGATACTTTTGAACTCAGATTTTGTTACTTGTGATATTGTTGAAGCAGAGAGGCGGTATAGTATTAAGAAATGAACTAATACTCATTTGTTTCGTAAACACGCTTAGTACACCCTGATAAACACGCGAAATCGTTCAGAAACGTGAACAGTTCCTTCCAGTCGATATACAGTGCCGAATAAACATGGATATGATAAGCGAATAGGTAAGTATATTATTAGTAAATAGTTGTACACGCTGCACCACAAAACGGCCGTTGGCTTTAACCAACTAATTTTGAAAAGGAATAGGATAGGATAGATATAGGGAAAGGATAGGGGCACGAACATAAAAGTAGAGTTATATTAAATATTCTGTCACAATACACCTACCCTGTGGTTTATTGGACGTGCTGCTGAGGGGAATGGTTATATTGAAAAGTTTACCGATTGTTATGTAAAGTTAAACGCCGATTTACATTGTGGCAACTTAACATTTGTGTGGATGAACGCGTTTCATAACATCTCCAAGATAATGATTTCTATTTATTATGAAAGAGTAGAGTCGATTAAAGTAGTTATTTTAACTCCTATTTATTACTAGGTTCCAGGTAATCAGGAATGTAACTCAAACATTTTTAAACGACTAATAAATATTATTATTATTAAGATATACATATTTATACACCAAGATGCAAAGCTGAACCTTTTTATAAAGAAGTGTGCACTTCAAGATTTTTCTTTGGAATCTTCCAATATCCAGCCTCTGGCACATGTTTGCATTATGGCGCGACTCTAGAGTCAGGTTTTGCGTGGATTTGTTTCCTGACGCTACCGTAAACACATACACTTTATAACACACACATAGTTATTAAATTGATAACATTTTTACACTTAGATTGAAACTCAGTGGTGATAATTTTTACCTGTGTTTAACAACGCATAACATCGTTATCGTTTAAGAATACTGGCTATATTCACTGGTCGGCTTATTAATTATCAATTAATCAAATTAATAATATCAGATGAAAAATTAATATTAAATGATCAAATTGTTAATTAATTGCATTAAAAAATTACTTACTAATTCATTCGCATTGAAACGAATTCGAATCCGTCTACTCTTTTTACGTCTCCTCATTTTAATTCACAATCCACACTTTACAAAAATATAACTACTTCTACGCGTCCACTTCAAGGAATATTTAAATCCACTGGATAATTAAATTGAGGAATTTTAAATACGACATAATATGTTTTATGGAAATTTTAAGTAAAACAATTTTATTATTTCACTATTAAAAATGGCAGTTATTTTATTTCTTTTTCGTGGAAAACTATTTTCACATTTTTTTAAATATCTTCGTGCACCATTTTCATTTCTATATTTTAATTTATGAACTATTTTGAAAATAATTTTTGATTTTGTAATATTGTCGAGTTTGATTTTACGTCACGTATGCTGGTGTCACACCGGGACTTCACTCGGAAACTGAACTCTCGAAAACCGCTTGTGATGACGAAGAGTTTATTTTTAAAACTTGTTCAATGGAAAAGGATCGTGTCTTAGAGAAGCTTAACACTTCATTTCTAACGTTACAATTTCAATTTAAAGACTTAACGTCTCTAAAAATGTTAGTAAAACTTTACTAAATACGACATTCCAATGAAATATTAATTTCATATGTTAGAAATTATTAGTATACCATGATATTGGTCGTACTTAGAGAATTCTACTAGAAGCTTAGGTGTAATATATGCCACACCTGCAGACAAATATTTATGAAACGCTGAACGTTTTCAGAACGAAATTGTAAAAGGTACAACAAACATATTTGAAAGCAGGCCTCGAATGGTTTCTAATGATGATATGCTTATTTAATAATCTACTTGTAAGATAAAATATTGTTATGCTACCTGAACCTAATACATTGGAATAGTTTAGAAAGTTTCATTTGGCGAAATATGCTCTAGAATCGCTAACCTTGGTTATAAATATCATATGAGTTTAACATGCAACAGGAATATGCAATTTACTTTAAAATAATCTTTAACGGCTTGGATAATATGAAACTACAACATAATTATGTACATCCGTTTCTGATATAATATAAAGTTTTACTTATTTTATGATCTACAACAAAACTATTTACTAGGTATATTTGTTAGAAAAAGTGCAATCAATATTATTATTATGTGTATGTATGTTAGCGTAGGACGCCCTCCAGCTAGGTGGAGGGACGATGTACGCAAAGTGGCTGGCAGTGGTTGGATGCGAAGAGCTGAAGATCGAGCTCAGTGGCGGGCCATTGGATAGGCCTGTGTCCAGCAGTGGACGGGAATAGGTTGATAATAATGATGATGATGTATGTATGGTATATGTTAGTAAAAGTGTAGTCAATAGTATATGTACATATAAGTACGAATTTGTTAGTAAAAGCGCAGTCAATAATGTATATTGTATATGTACAAATTTGTTAGTAAAAGTGCAGTTAATAATGTATGGAGATGTATGTATTGTACTTTCTGTTCATGTGTCATTTGATCATTCCCCGTCGCTAGCTGTAACACGTGGAGTGGCCGTCTTTGATCCGGATCAGCCGATGAGAGGTTTGTTTATCGCACGTAACGTTGGGCCGCATTCCAGTTAAGAACGTATCACATTGGATGCCCAAAAATATCGGTTTGTTCTTGTAAAATAAAAGATTGTATGAATCACCTTCGGTATGTTGATATTTTAATGTAGTTATCTGCAAATTCGGCACGCCACCAAGGTCCATCTTTCATTTCATGTATACATATTATTATATTATTATTATAATTGTTCTACTTGTATAGCAATAGGCTCACCACCTATTTTATGATGAAACCTATATTAAACTGGTGAAACGAGGAAGTATACTACATTGTTCTGCCTACCTCTTCGAGCAAATACAAGCGTTATATTATGTTATACATAAACGCTGGTCGTCTGATGTGTCTTTTACGAGTAAACTTTTTAGATTCGAGTACGTAATTTATAGTAACAGCTTAAAGGAGATCTCGTTGCGATTATGGCGTTTCTCTCGAGACGATTAACATCCATTTTAAAGCTTTTTAATGTTTTTGTTTTTTACTAACGATGTCGTAATGTTGGAGTGAATTGCTGTTTAGTAGATTTATTTCGTAAGAAACCGATCTTAGTTTGGGATTTAGATTTAAATGATCAATGCATAATGATGAAATGACGAAATATTTACATACGTGATTATGTAGGTATATCATGACGGCGTGACGGTGTGAGCTCGTGATGAAGGACCTAGTACAGGTCCGCAACAAGTCGGGCCCTCCCGAAAAACGTACGTGAGTTAAGCCGATAGATACATATTTAATCAAGAATATAAAATTTGTAGTGATAATAGAAAACAATATATATAATCGGTTTACAAGGAGCGAGTCGTGTGAGTACTTGCAGGATATATTAATAGAATTAGAAGAGTCCGAACAAACAGACGGACAAAGTAATTCAAAAATATTGTCCTACTCGTATCTATCGTTTTGACAAATTTTAATTGGTTATATAAATATGTACATACAAACACTCATTTTCCATACGGGTAGGCAGATACTTAAGATTTTCATTTCATACGCCCCTGGAAAAAATCTTTCGCCTCTTCGATACTCATTATATTCGTGATACATTTTCGTCTTATAAAGGAACGTTTAATCTGGCCTTCTGTTAGGACGTCTCCGATTTGATCGAACTACGCATGCTAGATCTGCCTAATCCGACTCTGTCACTTTCGAGTGCCATACATATCTGTTTCGTTACTTTGGTGTCATTCACTCTATATGTAATAAATAAAGTAATAATTAATAGATTTGAAAAAATAATATTACAACTTTTCAATTAATTTATTACATTAGTAAATTTAATCGGAATAGTTTGAAAATTTCAATTTTGTTGAATGAATATTATTATTTTTTATTTTTTTAATGAATGTTCGTATGGTTAATTGTAAAATACATTTGAATATTACCTGTAAATAATATTTATATCATAGTCGAGTATTGAATGTATAATCAATGTGCTAAGATAATAATCATGTACCGTGGGTACAATAGGACAGGTAGGACAAATATATATACATATTTGTTTAAATATCCTTTATTGTTGCTATTAATAGCGAATATTATGCCAATTCGCATTATCTATCATCAGACGAATTCATTTTCTGTGCAGTATATTATTAGATACTATTTTTTAACGCCACCACAGGCCCATTTCAGGGTAGGCAGAGAGTGCTGATCAAGCGAGTGTAGTATACCATAACATTACAATTCTCGCTACACTTTTCTCAATGTTAAATCACAATTTGTATGGCTTCACAATCACGAGACCTCAGCAACACTTGCCGATTTGACCTTGCATCAGTTGCAACGTATAATAGTGTTAAGTAGGTGTATGGTTGCAGCTAATTTGATAATGGCAATGCGGCGCTACTAAAAGTTATATGTTTTCACATGACGTACGTTTCTATATGTGTAAATGTTGGTGTCTGCATTATTTGCTAT
This sequence comes from Parelbella macleannani, assembly GCA_018245755.1. Classification (NCBI taxonomy): domain Eukaryota; kingdom Metazoa; phylum Arthropoda; class Insecta; order Lepidoptera; family Hesperiidae; genus Parelbella; species Parelbella macleannani. The sequence continues at coordinate 134 of DWEE01001062.1, read as the reverse complement.
ACATGTGTCTCATGGGTATGTTTCATTTAAAAAGTAACATCACGGCTGTAATCTCCGAAGGAATGGTAAAGGAGTGTGCTGTACACCCCCTTTTCATCAGTTACGTTTACGTCCCATGGAATAGGTGGTAAGCC
>DWEE01001061.1:0-14367 GCA_018245755.1 Parelbella macleannani | reverse complement strand
TGCGCGCCATGGATTTGAACCCAGGACCCCCGGAATGAGAGGCTGAATTCTTAACCACTAGGCTACCACTGCTTAATACCACTGATTAACACTATAGTAGGCATAAAGACTAACTGCTGGTTGAAAGACTTCACACGCCTAAAAAGCATCAAGGAAACGCTATGATGAGCAAATTTTCTCACAATGTTTTCCTTCACCGTTACACGAAATAGTATTATAAAGGTAAATCGCACATGTTTCGTCAAACGGTGTGCACCAAGATTTGAACGCAAGACCCGCAGAGAGGGAACTTAAATTCTATACCACTAGGCTATCACTGGCTGGATGTGAACTAATGCAATGATGTAAAATATCTCAGTACGCGCGTACTCAGTCCAGATGATACAGTAATGATTCAATTTTGTTATTATGGAAATGTCCGATGGGTCATAACTTGTGATGTCACCGTGGCATGAGTCAGCGACGCTTTTCACACTTCCTTCATGGTGCTCTCAGTAACGTCCGCCATTTTGAACTCTTACCGAATTCAAAACATCTCTACAATTATATCTATAGCTGATCAAATATGCATCTAAAGTTCTTCTTCATGAGGTGCTGCCGATAGCAGCCAGGTCGCAGCGTACACAATGTTTATCGTAGACCGAAACTAGCCGACCCTCTCGAGAAAATATACACGATTGAAACCTGTACATATGAACAAAACAGTAAGTTTTAATCTCGTTAAAATAAATGTAGCTACAATTCCTCTTGTTAACCATTTGGCATTAGATGGAGCATGAAATGTATCTCTACACCTCTCACTTCTCTCTTCTATGTTTCGATGTATTGTTTTTCTGGCATTTCACAACTATTTTGGTTCAACAACTCTCCTCTTAGTGTATTAAGGTGGTGTGCGCCACAAATCCTAAGACATGGTATTATTCTATGAGTTAACGCCTACGAACAAAATGTCAAAACAGTCTGGTCATCTCTTTTGGTCTTATTCTTATAGTGCCTTACTTATAGGTAGCTGCTTAATCCAACAGAAGACTTACTATTTTAATATATTTACTAAAATGGACGCCGTATAGAGTATGACAATTAAAATAGTTCCGTTAACAAAAACATGAGAATTCCTTCACTTTTCTTTATTCCACGCAGATATCCTCATAGTCATTTTCAGTCATCACTATTACACACAGATCTGCTCATAGAATGAGAAGGTTATTATTATTATTATTACATCATTACACCAGATCCCTTCCGGTGTAAGCAGACAGCATGGACTGCCAAGTATATCTACAGATCTGATGTGATTCTTAGACATTTCTCATCTTCTTCATATATGCGAAACATCACGCCAGTAATCCTTAAAAAGATAGGCCGAAGACTGTAGTACATTCTAACGTTTCAACTATTACATTATACGTTCCATTGTAGGACATATAACAGGTGAAAGGTGGGGGTAATAGACTCCTCTGCCTACCACTTCGGGGCAAAGCATGATGTTGCGGGATCTTCATAGAGGAGACACGAGAAGGTTAAGGCAGGAATATACCGTAAGGTAGACATGATATGTATCCCGACATCAGAATCAGATACGACAATCACAATCACGTAAGTACGCTGCGCCGCAGTGACGGCCACGTGCGGCGGTGTGATATTCAATACATTAGCCCGATGTTTCTTGGGTTACGTAATGTATGCCAACTTTCAATGTCGCCGGCGCTGCGCTTGCGTTTCATACCATCCTCTTTGCAGCTCAATAAATAACCACCTATCGGGTGGTAGATATCTACCGGGCATATGCCCGTATTATTATTATTATTATTATATCACCAAGCGCAGTTCCTTAGGGTGTAGGGATTTAGTTTAATTAGTGAAATCTTTGCAATATAATATCATTTCATGCATGATTGCAAGACCAATATTAGTAATAGCCAAACGTAATATAGAATATATCTTTATTTTTATAAAGACAATTGAAAAATAATTTATTCAACTACTACAAAATATCAATGCTAGGAATTTTTCAATTCATTTTAAACTTTCACTCACTTATTTCAGAAGAGCAGAAGAATATATTGGTAGCTCGGCAGAAGATAACCTTTTAGTTTGGGATGAATAGAATTTAAGTTTTTTTTTGAGATCTTACTGACGTACCTACTTATTATGTGCAATATTTTTTCAAAATCAAAAGTTTTTATATATACCGATCACTACCTATTCGATGTTCTGAATGTCCATTTTCTACCTATCGGTATTCTATGCGTTGACTAGTGTAAGTAAATATCGTTAGCAAATTACTGAAATAAATGAACGCTATTTAACATAAATTTATACAATTACACATTTCCTCTTGCACACGTAATATTTGACCCACTTATGATACTTAAGTATTATTGTTCGTTGGCAAAATTTGACGCCTGGGTGGTATTTCGATCGGCGCGTTCACACAAAGGTTAGAGAAAGTGAGTGGAAGTGGGGCGTGAGAGACTACAAATGACGCAACATGACTTACTATACTTGAACCTCGCTACTAAAATATATTAGGCGTTACAAGTACAGAACATTTTTAATTTTGAATTTTATTAGTATAACAACTGGCAAAACGAAAAAGGGTAAACACTCATCTGCCTGTCTCTTCATGGAAGTACAGGCGTGCTGTTATTTTATTATTATGTACTCACGCCTTCTTTACTGACTTGACGTGATAGTTCTACATTTTCGACGTTTCGAAAAACTTTTGACCCCCACATTAGATTCGAGCCCAGGACTCCCGGAATTGGTGATTTGCATTCTATGTAAATACTTGATATTTATGATTCTCTCTTTACTGGTCAAAAGTTTTTCTTCGATTTTATTCTCATTTTTACAATCCTTAATAATTTGGTTGGAAACGCCTAGCCATTATAATAATAGATCAATTAATTAATTAATGTATTTTGTTTTGGCTTCGATAAATGCATTAAATATTGTGGAATACATCTTTTATAATATCACTAGCCAATCCATATGTATCCTCCAAGCCTTAGTGAATGATGCGACATTTTCATTACAGAAAATTTATTTCAACAATAACGCAATAATTAATTTTATGTCCAAACACGAAGGTTCATTTTTTAATGAATGAGAAAGGACATAGTTCCTTTCATTTTCATAGCCAAGCGAGTGAATAGTACAAGATAGCTGATTAGTACAAATAGATGAATAGTACATTCAAACGAAATGAACATTTATTTACTCGTATATCCAATTACGTCGTAAAATCAATACCATTTTATTTAAAATAAACATTCGTGAATACATTATACATTGGATGAGGTAAGTGAAATGGTTTAGAAATACGATGTGAAAATTTGAACACTATTGATTTAAAAAAAAATACATTTCACTTATTATATTCCTAGGACCAAAACTAAATAATAATTAATTAGTCTCCGAAACTAGTATGCGCAAACGAAGAAAGTTAAAAATATTTGCCATTCGGTGCTCTCTGCCTACCCGAAAATGAACGTAGCGAAAAGATATAATAACGAAACTATACACATAGCAATAAAACTAATATAAAAGTTACTGGATGCAATGGGATATGATCGTAAACGATGACTGAATAGCGGAAGTGTAGTGGCACTGCCATTGGTCACGAGGTTCCGGATTCAATTCAATCGGCTTAACCATGATGATGATATTTGGCACCAGGATTCCAGCATAATTTTAGTTTCATGTAATAGTTAACATATTAATACTTCCTGTCTATAAAAGCGTTCTGCATCTTTGGTATAAATTTTCTCTTTTACCGCCAATGGTGTGGGAAACCTAAGGCAGATTTGAGAGGGATTTCGAGTTCCGGTTGGAGAAAATGGACAGCTATATTAGCCTCAAAACAGCGGTTCTTCGAAAACTATGAAAACTAGCGAGGGAATGACTTGAAAGAAGCGCGTACATTATCTATTCAGGCAGTATTTCTTGTATAGGTACCGTTTTTGGATAAAATTTAACTGTTATACTACTTAAAAGATATTTAAGAGGTATAGAAGTCAAACTTATCTTGATTTGTTGTAAAAGAAAAATAGAGGAAAATATAGAAATATCATTGTAATAGTTATGAGTATAACACTATGTTATAATCTCACTAGGTTACCAGACTCTCAATGAACGTATTGTATCGTCAACCTATTTCGTTGTATCGCTATATCGTCACTCTCTCGTCCGTTCTCATTGAGGAACGATAACGGGCGTGCACAAATGTGTTAATGTATCTAGTTTACTGGGTTACTCTCATGGATGGTGCATAGCGAAACCAAATATATTAGCTTCAGTACGGCCTTTTTAATTCAGGATTTGGAAAGGAGCAGCCAAACGACTAAGGAGTGAAACATCCTACTTTCAGCTGTGGTCTTTCACTTTCCCATATTTCCAACATCACTACGTCCAAAGAAAATCCAATATGAGCAATGGTGCAAAGCATGTCCTGGTTCAAGATAGCAACATTTTCTGTCCATGAGTAACGTTTCTACCAATAAGTAATGTTTGGTTTTTCTTGAAAAATGTCATTAACTAGCAGTCCTATTTCTACCTCCTATTGAAAATCGATTAAAGATGTTCATGAGACGCCCATTAATTTCTCCTAGCTACTTTTTTGTGGCCTTCTGCACATAGCAAAGGCATTTTATGAGATGGAAGAGGTTTCACTTAGAACACTTATTTAACCAGTCCCAAGAGATCCCACGTGCAAGAATAATGTCAATGATGGGAATTTGTTAGGAAACGAAGCAATAAAAATTGTAAAGTATTTATAAAATGTGCTGATAATTTCATGAATGTGTAAGGAGTCAATGTTTCAAGCCTCAGTACTTCAATACAAGCATATCGACTCCTCACCCCCTCCCCTCATGGTGACCATTGTGCCGCCACGTGACAGCCCTTTTTATTGCAGCCCATGGCGAGCCTGCTGTGTACACCTGTCCACAATATGAAAATAAAAGAATTTTGTAGTCCGTGAAGGTGCAGTTAGCATAGCTAGGCGTTCTGATTTACATACAATCATCACTGCCACCGTTAGCGGTTGCACTGACATTTGAGGCCTAAAAGATACGAATACGAAGAGACAAGCAATACTGTCAGGTTAAAACTTATGCATACGTCTGTATACCTACTCATTACAGAAATTTTTTTAAAGTTTGATAGGGCTATCATGTTTCTCAAGGCACTAATTAACTAACGTGAATTTCGATTGAAGCTCGTATTTAATATGACAGTTTGTCAAGATCGGTAAGCTCAGCGGTAGGTGTCCTATGACATTGCGTCGTCACTTTAGTGAGGTGACCGCATTATGCAGAAAACCGCACGCGGCGCTAGGGAGGAGCATCGGCCGGGGCGGCGCGGGAGTGGCGGGAAGCGACCTTGGTGCGGTGCGTGAATCACTGCAGCGAAAGTGGGAGAAATGTGGCACCGCGCCCCGCGCGCGCCGCTCACTTTTACTTTCCAGCGTGGCGCAACCGACGGCGGCGCCGCCGCGCCACTCGCCCGGCGCCCGCGGCCCGCAGCGCCGTCGCGCCGACGCCTCTTCGCGCTCCCGAGCCCGCGCCCTCACCCGCGCCCGTGACTGTGCCCGGATTACAGTGAACCTAGTGCCCCGCAACCCTGGATTCAGTTTGAGTGATACTCGCGGCGAAAGTCGAAACCGGGTCGCCGATAAACATTGTGCAACGCTGCGCGGAACTCGCGCGCGGCCTCGCACTCTCCCGCAGGAAGCGTGTCGCAAGCGGGGAAGTGGCGCAAGCGCCGGGAAACCGCCGCGCGCTCCTGCGCGCATCGACACCCTGGATTGCTCCGACGACACCGCCGGAGCCTCATCTAACATCGTCCCTCGGTAAGAGTCGCCACAGAAACAACTTTCCATTTCAGTACGAGCGGACATCCCGACATCTGCAGGCCGTAAGATCTCTCGTCTACATTCGAACGATTTAGGATCTTTAGAGCAAAGCATCCTGCGCGGCATAATTTAAGCGCTAGAGATTGCAGTGAAGGGGACCCGAGAACGGCACCGACACACTCAAAGCGCTACAATTGGCGTCACCGGCGACTTAACTTCGGGCTCGAGTGTCGGAAACGCAACAAATAAAGAAGTGAAATATCCAAGGACAATACAACTTTCAAGTGATTTCGCGCGCGGCCGACAATAAAAACTTCGTAACGCGCCTGCGCAACCTCACGGTCTCACTTTCGACGTCTACGCCGACGCCAAGCCTCGCTCTACGAGCGCCACTTTCGATAGCTGTTACAAAACGCGCCATGTCGAATTTTCTTTCGATATTGCTTATCGTCTTAACGATCGTATAATGTTCATAAATGGGGGAAAGCGGTTCCGTAACGACAACTTAATAGATTCTAATGATCTTGTCTAGTACGAGCTATTGAAATCGTTAACCAGATATTGTCTATTACGGATACGGTTTACGTTTCTAAGTAGGAAACGTTGCAGTCAGCGTGGCCACCAGAGTACTGTCAATGAGCCGCCACAAACAGCACGTTTCAAACAACTGTCATCATTAAGTAGAACTGAAAGGAACGTGGCCCAAGGCCAGTTGGATAACGAATTTTCGTTTAATATTAATAAATGGCAACCACGGTCGATCGTGACGGATTCAATAGTAGATGCGGATGCATTGGCCTGAGATTTGATTGCCTCGCTCGAGAACACTTTCACGCGAGCTGTACGTACGTAATTGTGATGATCGAAGCCAATCGAAATTATATATGAAACGATATTGATGATATAATCGTTGGTATCTCACGAATATGTCGTAAAATTAATTAATCCGACTTGTATTACACGTAAATATCCTTTCAGTTACGTCTCAAAATGTTTTCGACAATACATATTGAAAATTGACAGATAAATAGTTCCAGAATCCAATATATAAATCTATAACAGTGTATAAGTATATTCAAACCCGACACAGATCATGTTAAGGATTTTATACAATACCCCTGGTAATCGGCTTTCCTTTTCAAACTCGGTCCAAGTGGGCGTGGCTTGTCATTATCGAGATTTACGATATAGATCGTTATTTGACTCTGACAAAAGTACAATGCGTGTACTTAAAGTTTTCAACTTTCACTCGGTGAAATATTGACGCGAAAGTTCACGTCCGACCATAGTATCACTCTGACGGTGTAACTCTGAAACACACAAAGAATTTAAATACTCAACTACAAACTCGTCTTTATTTCTAAGATTTTGTTGTTGCTTGTATTATAATAAATGAGATTTTAATCTTGAAAGATCTTCAAACAATTTCGTAATATTTGGCATTCAAATGCAAATACTATACAGCAAATATTAACAAATAAATTATGAGCTATGACTATCGTTGCAACATTATATCGCTAGGTTTCTATAAATATTGTCGGCTGCAGCTTTTACGAACAATCGATAATAACTATCGCTACAATACGAGATTTATTTAAACGAAAATTAAATTCATCGATCTCTTAACTTACCACATTATATACTCGTATATAAATATATTATACACCAAGTTTCTAAAACTGCTTGCATATCTTTTTATATCATAATTACGAGTACGTACATATACAGCGTACGCCTATAGTACTTTCTGCATACACATCTACACCAAACTGATGTTTGATGGAACGTAAAAAAAATATTATTGAAATTGGAGACATGTGTGTCTACCCTTATTTCTAGTGGCTACTCGGTCTAATGTATAATTATCCTTATCTAACTCAAGTTGTACAAAAATAATAAAAAAGAAAAAGGCATTAATTGGTAATCCATTAAATTGTATTCATCATTTGATTCTAAAATTTAAAAAAAAGACTAATTCTATAATTGGATTCTATTAATAAATAAAACTACTTTTTAATCATATCATTATGATACCATATTTTTGAGGAAACATTTGTTTAATTTTAATTCAAAACATTAGATATCCTCATTTTCATATTGTTCGTAATGAACATGAAAATAATATCGATACACACAGATTATTCTTGTATTATTTAATTTACTTATTATAATTCGATTTACTTAAATATTATCGGTATGGTAATATTATTATGCCAATACACCGTATGAAAAAATATTATTATATTATTTTTCAATATTACATATTACGCTCGCTTACGGTGGATCGGGAGAGTGCTACATTACTTAGACTGTTCCTGCGGAGACATTTTGCCATAATGTTATGTTCATGGTGATAATTAAATACAGAACATGACCTATATAAACGTAACATAAATGTAACATTACGCCTGTAACCCCCGAAGAATTAGGCAGAGCTATGTAGTACATTCCCACGTTTCACCACTTACATTTACGTCCCATGGAATCGGTGGTGAGCCCATTGCCAAACCTATCTATAGTTTAAAAAATAATTCATAGCCTTGCGGCTGTTTATTTTTAACGTTATTCATATTTGAGAACTCTGGGAGAGCTCAAGTATTTCGCAAATTGAAAACAATGGTTGCACTTTATGGGAATTTTATGATGTTTGAATGCTTTCGTGGCGAGACAAGCCTTTATTGTTCAACCTTAATGAAATGCGAACCTAGATTATTGTTTAATAGATCGTACACAAGTTACACATGTAAGTGTTGCTTAAACGTAATGTTATAATGGTTTCTGTGAGCCGCGTCGCGCGTTTGTCCGCATGCTGGTTCGCTTCATTATATTCTGGGTTCAATTCCCGACAGGACGTTTATTTGAATGATGAATATGAATATGTCCTAGATTTGATTGTTTTTATGCTAATTTTTATGCTTATGACGCCCTCCAACTAGGTGGAGTGACGATATACACAAAGTGGCTGGCAGCAGTTGGATGCGACGAGCTGAAGATCAGGCTCAGTGGAGTGATATTGGACCTTGCCTATGTCCAGCAGTGTGCGCAAATAGGCTGATAATGATGATGATGCCTATTTTTGTGTTTCCATGGTAACCATGGAAATATTGTCACTATTCTAATTTCTATTTATTAGCGTAATGTCTTCCACTGCCATGAAAATAAGTAAACCGAAACTTCTTATAGAACAGAATACCGAAAATTTGCTTAAAATTCGACAACAGATGAAGATATGACATTACTTGTGCCTAAAATTAGACAATTGACGAAGATGCGACATTATCATAAGAATATAGTCACAACGACTTACGACCAAGTATGAGTCTGTTACACAATTCACTGGAACATAGAGATACCCGTTATTTTCCATGAAAACAGGAAGCATGTACAAGGTTCAAGGTTACAGAGTTTGTGCTCCGCTGTAGGTAAATGATCGTGAACGTATGGAAAACAAGTATCAAATATACCTACGTTTAGCCGTTTTCAGAGACTCTGTTTACCCCGTAAGGGATTTAGCATGACAATATACTTTGTATTAATACTTTAATGGAGGATATAATCATATAATTTCACCTTTCTATTGATCGATTTGTAAACTGTATTGCCATTTGAATTTCAAATCTAATGTTGCCTTATTGATAATTACATCAATATATTTTTGTTAATTTATTAAGGTCTCTATCGTTTTTTCACTTCCCAGTAATATTATTTGCTTATAATTTATGTCGTTTGTCTTCGCTATGAAAATATTCAACTATGACATTATCAGCACTTTAAAAAACGTTCATTTAAAGATTAACAGAGACGATTTCACGAGGAAAATACCATTGCGTATAATTTATTAATAACAAATGAATTAATCGTTTAGATTAACAATAATATTGAGCAACGCAAACTATATATTATGCTTTTGATTTCTGTCTTCAGTACATCACAGTTAACGCCTTATCCGGCTTTGAGAATTTCATTTGCCTGAAAAAAATGCTTGCGTTCAGGTGTAATAGGGTAAAAACAAATCGTTTTGTTAAAAAAAAATTAACATTGAGCTTCCACATAATTTTGACGATCATCGTACTTAATTTCGTCACAATCGGTTCAGTGATTTAGCCTGAAAAGAGTATTTGACATAGGTACATACATATGTAGGTAGGTAGACAGAGGATTTCTGTTGAGTTTAAAATCAAATAAATGTTCATAATGCGACTGTAAAATTGAATATACGATAAACACAAACATGTTATACAAATAAGTTATTTAAAAAAGGAATGTTCTCGAACAAAAAAATATTATTATTCTAACGACTAGGTGCTAGATTCCTTGCAGGGTAAACAGATGGTTCCGAATGCCTAATAACTTTGTTCTTGTATAACTGACATGGTTCGTCTACATTCATGGGTTTTTTCAATCACAAACTCCAATTCCACAATATTCTGATTCCTTCATCGGCCGCTATCACAAAAATAACAATAGACAATTGCTTAATATCCGGAAATACTGAAACGATATTCGTTTGTTTAACCGTCGGAATGAAAGCCGTAGGTAAATATTTGTCGTTGTTCGAATGACTTGTCCCAATTTCTTCACGTTTCGGTGAAATCACAATATGAATCATAGTCAGCGGTGGTCTCTGCAAATATGCTGATTCTACTAACATTTGTTGAGTGTCTTTCAGAGCAGTAAACGTAGAACACAGACACAGAATTGTAGTTAATATTTAGTGATACGTTATACTTGTACCCTTTGTAATATTTCGAAAATTTATCTTTCTCTATTGTGCAACATTTTCAGCTGTAATAAATTTATTCGTGTCACGAAATTGGATCGAATTTCCGTTCTTCTGTTCTTTGATATACACGTAATTTACGAGTGTGAAGCGGGTCTCTACTGCTTATCTCTTCGCTTTCACCGTTTGTACGTTACGTGTATCTATCACACAACAGCTTGTTCAAGATGAAGATTGTGCATGTATAAAGTGTGACGAATGTAGAGAAACTATGTCAGCTCTGTAAGGATAGTCAAAGAAACATTATAATAACTTTATATTTTCATGTGTTTAAAAATATATACTGGAGAATCATCATCACCACCACCATTATCATCATAATCATCATCATCTTTATCATCATCGTCATCAAAATCGTCGTCATCATCATCGTTATCATCATCGTCATCATCATCGTCAACACTATCCATATCATCACCATCGTCAACATTAAGAGCAATTCCGTGTCCCAATAGTGTAAGAGGGTTACGTTCCATAAGGAACCCCTTTGCCCTATATCACATACACCGCGTATGCGTGTGTCATGCTCCATTGTGGTCGTACAATGAATCATTAGATACATATAGCTCCTTATTCATTCTGTCGAATAGTGTGAAATGCGAAATGTTGAGTAATTTCTAAATCTACATCTCGCAAATTTTCGCGTGACGTTTTAAAAAGCAAATAAATAAATAGACAGATGCATTTTCAAACGAGAATTATATTAATTCAGAAGCATTTTATTCAACATTTATTTTATCATGCTTACAAATATAAAGATAAGGAACAGAAAATTCAAAATTATCATCAAGGTCATCATAGTAATCATTAAGACGTCATCAATACCAAACTTTTTATGGCACTTCAACACAGGTCTCTACACAGAATGAAAAAGGTTAAGGCCAGTCCAGAAATAGAAAATCACATTGTATTAAATGGAACATAGTATCTTATTTGGTATTTCACTGTCAGTGAAAGAAGTCCTTATGTTTATTTACGAGTTACCGAGTGTACAAATGTGTAACAAATTTAATAAAGCATTGTTCGACTCAATGGAAGGCCAGTAACTAGCGAGATAAATAGAGCGTTGAACACAGCTTACTATTAATTTCGCATAGACAACTCTTTATGCTTATTGCGTCGTGACACGGAATTACACAAATCGAAATATCGTTAACAATATAACAATCATTATCATTAATAACTTTAAAATGTAATGCAACCTTGAGAAAATTTCTGACGTATCAGTAAACTAAAATGCCTTTACTAATATACATAGATGAGTCCGTTATTCAACAGGATTTGGAAATTCTAATTAAAATTTTGAATTATACAGCAAAACGTTTAAATTTTTGTCATTGTTATAAAATCAGACCAGGTGCTTTACGGGGTAGACAGAGAGCACTGATGCCAAATATGTTTATACGTAAAGATCTGGTGTGATTCTAATGCCAGGAGCATTATTCTTCAGATAATGTAGAAACATTATTACTTTCTTCATACATGCAAACCGTTATTAAAGATTGGCGATTCCTTCAGTGGCCAGTATCCGACCTATTTAGCCAAGAAAAGTGAGTGTGTAATGTTGTTAAGTCGTCCAAAATATATCATACAAAATAACAATCACAGAATCTTTAAGATCAACCTCGGTGAAAACGATACGAGACATCAACGTGGGAGCCTCTCACTTCGTGGCGCGAGTTTCAATAACAAATTTCAAATTAAATTAAGTGTTGGAAAACAAGACGCAATTAAAGACCATTCACACACAAGATCTTGGTACATTTATGTAAGTGAGCCCAAAGATATTTGCAGTTATCCAATCGCAGTAGACAATGAGTGAGGAAATGAAAGTGAAATGGCGTTACGTTATCAAAACGGAACAAGTTGTTTAAGGCGTGCGTTCTGTAATGTGACTGAGTTTCAGCGGTAATATCATGCATTTTGTTTTGTGTTTTGGTAGTAGCGAAAGGCATGAAACCCACATTATCGGTTATGAAAGCTAATCTACAGTTCGAACTAAACAAGAAGGATCATTTCCTAACTGCAGAGAAGTCTAGTACTGTGAGCTGGTTTGAATAAATTAAATAAAAACATTTTATGTTTAGAAACTCTGTTTTATATGCGTTGACTTATTTAAATTCGATGAATAATATAGTTTTAATAATAACTTTTAATTCATTCAGTTTCTCTCACGCACCCTGAAGCAGGAAAGAAAATAAATCAGAGTATGGTGACTTTGTACCTGATTTTAAAAAAAGTATTCTAACGCATAAAAAAATTTGTATTTCGTTCTTAAATCGATAATAATAAAAAGCCATTATTATTTCATATTTACTTTATCGTACACGCCCAATTATGTTACTAGATTGTTCAGTATAAGCAAACATTATTAGCCGCGACATGGATGAAGAAAATTGGCATACAATTCTCAATTCTATTCAATCAGCCATCATGTGGAGTCATTTATTTATAACGTCATTATAAGTTATAGAATCGAGAATGTGACAAACACCAACTTTTAGATGAAAAAAAAATTTCTCCAAAATTTTTCCGTTAATTTCCATTTGCCCAATATTTCTTTTATTTATCTATTATCACGCTAGCCAATTACACTTTGGCAAATTTCACCTATACTAGAGAAATTTCTGGAACTCAGGATCACAGTTTTCTTCATCGTTTCAAAGACTCATACACATTTAATATTATAAAATCTCATCTCGTGAAATTGAGGTGCGCGGCAGGAAATTAATCGCAGATTTCAGAAATTTCTCATTTGTTCTAGATCATTCTGAGAACTAAGGAAAGCAACTGTATTTTTATCTGAAGTAACACATTTCAACCATTAACTATGGTGTACGCATTCTGCAAACTGTAAAGTCAAAAGTTGATGACATATTACACTAATCTACTTTTCTTTCATCGGATTAGCTGTATGATATTTTAATATGACAATGTCGTCTTTATTCAATGGGCAATTAGAAAAACAATTTCCAAATTTTGACCACATTAATAACACCATTATCATCATCAACCCTTTTATAACTTCACTATTAAACGTGAGAATCCATTCAGAATAAAGAGGGTATTGTAACATCCTAGAAATAAAAGCAGACGCATAATAGGTATAAAATGATTGTACACTTCAATTATTTTATATGAAGCTGTTGCAAAATGAATGATTCACGTTGTTTACGAAGGAGAAAAGATCGGAAGCAATTACAAAGTATTCTGTTTCCCAATAGCCGTTATCGGGAACTTTTCTCGCTTTGCGCAATTCGGCCGCCCACACTTAGTACGTGTCAAATTTGTACCAGCATTATCAACTTTCATTGCATCATCACTGCCATCGACAGGACTTATGGTTCGAGCAGCTGCCGCTGGAAAAACAATAACGATATCTGCGTTGTTCGTTAGCTCAGGCTAGCTAATATGTGATGTGTCTGACGTATTGTATTCATCTATTCTGTTGATTACAAGACAACCATGTCATTTTTGGCTCAAATTTGATTTTTATGCTTCAATAGTTCAATGTACATTTGAATTATTATTTATTGAGGAACGATCGATGCAATATTTATGAAATTGTTAAGATATCTCAGCGCTATGAAAGTCTACAGATTGGCAAGTAGAAATTTTATTACAAAATCGATTCTATTGAGGTGACTGTATTGATACTACTGAGCCGGTCTAAAGACGTATAAAATTTTACCCGAGTTCTAAAATTTTACACAGAGATATGTTTTGCATT
>DWEE01001060.1:0-14370 GCA_018245755.1 Parelbella macleannani | reverse complement strand
GCATAGTGAACATAAACAGATTTGTTTGGTCTTTCATGCTAACTTCCATTTACTATTTCATCCCCATGTAGGTTGAAATTCCAATAATATTGCCTTACTTCTTATTAAGTGCCTAAATACAAAGTTTTATTGTTTTAATTTATGATTATCACGAACTCCCATACAATCTTTTATCCCCTATTACAAACCCTTTAATTTCTTTTCTCGCGATGAAAGGTATCCTATATCCTTCCCCGGGATTCAAACGCGATACCAAATTTAATCTAAATCGGTTTCGCGGTTTAAGCGTGAAGAGGTCAAAGACAGATACACTCTCGCATTTATAATATTAGTTTGGATTGTTATACATGTGTGTGCGTACGACGCCGTCCAGCTAGATGGAGTGACCATATACGCAGAGTAGCTGGCAGTGATTGAATGCGAAGAGCTGAAGATAGAGCTCAGTGACCTGCTGCTGGAGAGGCCTGTGTCCAGTCGACGAAGTAGGGTAATGATGATAATGTGTGTACATTAACATGGAAATAATATGTATGTACGTATGTAAAAAAGTAATAAAAACCATTGTCATACTCGTATTGTCACGCACGTCAGGTTTGTGAGAATGGGTGTATTTGGTGCTCACTGCTTTCTGTCTACCTGGTGTAGAGATATAAAAATATACATATGTATATGCATAGATTTTTTAAATTGTATGATATGTTAGCGTTTGGCCTCGCCTGATGTTAAGCGCAGATGCGTCCTGAGATACAGCACGCATGCCTAGGAAGAGCCTATTCACCCTTGCTTTGAAGAGTCCTAAGTTGTGGTCAGAAACACAGTTAGCAGTAGTGTTCTACTACTAAAAACTACTTTAGTAAGTAACTATTAGTGATATTTGCCTTCATTTTATGCTCTTACTGCCCTTCTCTTCTCTCTTCTTAGTCGTTCTCCCAGTGCTAAGGATGGTGACGGAAATTGTCTGCCTCCAACTTATCCAGTCTGTCGCCTGGTGGAGGGCGGGGAAGTATTTGTTAGTGGTGTAAAATTTTCTTAAAAGTACTCTGAAATATAAATTGCAGGATAAACGTCTAAATTTCGGATGCTTTGTCCTCTAACTCACTTTAGATTTAATGCGCTTCATGTCACTTTTATCTCCCGATTGCTCATTATCATATGACATCAGGATTAACGAATGTTATCGCAAGTATTAATATTTATTGCTACCCCGCCACGAACTTGGCGTAATGATATTAACATTGATTAACATGATACTATTTTCTTCATCGCGATAGTATCTAATAAGAAATTCTTGAACTTGGTTTTTTTTTTCAAACAAGTACTCGCTCAATCGGTAACAAAATATATCTTAAAGCATCACTTTATTGTTATACGAATGATATTACATTGTTATTTGATAAGAATGAATTTTATTATAAATTTGAAATTCGAGTACCTACCGTCGAAATAAGATTAAGGGCAAGACGAATCTTATAAAGTCTGTCACGAATAATATTTAACCAAAAATATATAAAATTACAGATCATCTTATTTTGAAATCGATATCAAAATTATATTGGCAATTGATTAAGTTATCCGAGCGGTGAGTTGAGTTTTCTGTTATTTTTAAATTTTAATAACATCACGTCTGTAGGCGGCAGGCGGTTGGTGTGGTAGACTCCTACATTTCGTCGGTTATACAACTAACCTTTATATATGAACGACGTACTTCATATATAATACTAAACGAATCAAATATTTAATCAACAAGTATTTTTATGCTGAGAAAGACCGACTATTTTGTTTACATATGTACGCGTACTTGTAAATAAAAGCTTTTCGAAAAAACTTGCAAACCACGAATTATTTCTATTCAATACAAGTTAAAGTTAAAGTTAAAATGAAATTTTTAGTTCGCATTTGGTCCTATTTGATTTCAAACTACACATACCTACTTTGATTCTTATAATATGTTAATCGCTTCAAAACAGTCAACGTACTTAATACTATTAAATATGTATGTACGTACACATGGGAAAATACGGATATACACAAACACACACACGCCCTCATATAGTACCTACATGAGAATTCTCAAAATAATATTTAGTTAAAATTCAGGGTAGGCCCAAAAAACCTCCGTGATTTCATTTAACCTCAGTGGCGTGCTATTGGAGAGGCCTATGCCCAGCAGTGGACGGGGTACGCTGATGATGATGACGATGATGATAATGATCACTGACCGTTTTAGAAATCCTTATAACATATATCTTCGCTGTGATAACCAGTAATCGGTAAATTAATTACCAAGACATTAACGGAATGATCGAAACCCATCACAAAAATCGCAACAACAGATACATCTGTCTTAACACTGACGTCATACATACGTTCGCGTGCACGTCAGAACTACACACACAAATACATGACGTTAATATGACGCTTATGTCGTTAGGAATAAGGTTTATGTACAGTGTTCGTTTCAATAAAACAATTTCTTTAACCTTGACTGACGCGCTTCATCATTGAAATGTACCGATTGTCCAAATATGTACCAACAACTTGTCGAATTGTGATTGTTCATACCATATTAAGTAGATTTACGTGCGTGAAATCGATTTATTAAAATCGACACTCGTTTTTAACTCGTCGGTCATCATTCGCTGCAGCGGCACTCAAACTTTGGAAAAGAGAAACCAATTAATAAATTATTCAAAATGCAAAAAAATAAAAGTAGCAATTTATATCAAATAAAGATGACAGTAAATATTAATTGTATGGATAGATAAAAAAATATTAATTTACAATTAAATTATTTCTAAGGTATAGCAAACAATAAAAGATTAGGCTAGAAACAGTAACTCAATTATACAGATATAATATTAACATACTACTGGCAAATTCCAAGAGCTGGTTTAACGGTACTGACATCACATTGCTTTCCCTTGTACGAATTTAAAAAAAAAATATTAATTTTTAAACGCAAAACTGTCATGTTTTTGTGAACCATCGATATTTCCATAATACAAAAGCATTTTTTTTCGTATAAGTGGTGTATATAGATACACAACAGTCATACAATGTTTCAGTTACCATTCATTAACCTTTGAGCGCCCCTCAGGCTGTTATAGGTCGAGAAAGTGCAACCACCAATTGCTTCTTCAATTTCAAGTGCTTTTTTCATAACTTTTACTTTTATACAATAGACATTTATAAAAAGACGCACAAAATTATCACACTCCATTATTGAGGGAACGTTTGAGAACAGATGTGTTCGTTAAAATAATTGAAAGAAAACTTATTGCGTCCCTGATGTCGTTCGCACACAATTGATACATAAAAGTTTTTGCGCTGATAACGCATACACAGCGTTTTTGTTCAGTTAAGTGCAATTTCAAGTAATAACCATTATAGTGATGGATTTATCTTTTAAGTGATTATAGGTAAGGTATTCCGGTTTAGGTTCGATTCCGGGTAGAGCGTACGCAGCATAAATATATCAATAAATACTCTCTACTAAAACAAAACATTTCGTAGTAGTGACAAAATTTTGAAATTTTTTTTTCGTATATCAATCTTAACATGATTTCGTTTCTTAAAAATTAATTGTTAGGCTAAGGATTTAGGACACTTTTTACCGTGGGAAAAACTTATATTGTGATGGGAAAATACAAGACCAGTTTAAACACGGTATATACAAATATTAGAACTACACAGTAATTGTTAAAGTTGTGTGTGCCATAAGATAAGCTATCATAGTCTGAATACGCTTTTAGCATATTTTTCATTGCAAAATATTATCTTCACGTGAATACTCTTTGGATAATATTAAAAACGTTGACCTTGTGCTTTAAATAATAATAATTATTAAATAAAATAAATTACAGGATGAGGTTGAGAGCCACGGAGTTTATTGAATAGATTCAAATTGTTATATTTATTTAAAATGTTGGCCTGTGACTAGCAGTGGAAAGGCTTTAAATATTATTTCTATTAATAGCTTTTACAGGTGATAGAATATTTTGTTACAGATAAATGTTTTTGTTTAAGCACACTGTCCGGATTGTAATAAACAACGATTGGTATTTACAGAGAAACGAAATTTCATATTAGTATATTGCAATGCGTGTATCACACCAGTTTGTATCACAGTATATGTGTACAAAGTATTAATGACGAAGCCAACCGGAAGTACTCCGGGTGCAACGAGGTCAGAACATTTAACGGCGAATGCAACAGCAACCGGAAATTTTGAAAAAAGAACACAAAACAGTTGTTCAAGCTCCCAGTTCGCAATTTACTGTGTTTACGGTTTAAAAAACTAAATTTATTACATTAGCGTTACCACTGCATGGACAGAATAAGAAAAGATCAAATTTGCTAGTTTTTTTCTACCGACTTTTAAATATATTTTATTCATTTGAGCGTTGTAATTTCAATGGCAACATTAATCTGTATGAAAGAAATTTTAACTTTTAATATAATGTTACTGTGTTATAAATACTGCTAAACACGCTTACTAATTCTGTTGAGACCCTTTTTTTTAAATTCCTCTGTTGGAACGCGGGTGTCCTCTCATATGAGGATTAACTTAGTCTGCCACGCTGACCACGTGCGGGTTGGCAGACTTCAAACGCCTTAGAATTTTTTTTTAACTCTAAGGTGTTCAGGAGTTTATTGATGTGCCACCATCATCTGCAATACGTACAGTATCACATACGAATTATAAATCGAAAAGTCAAAGTCAAATTAAATATATATAGGACAAAAGGATAGAACAATAGGATTCGGATGACAAAATAGTTTCTGCTAAAGTCCTGCCTTAGATGAGCGTAAAATATGTATAGGTATTACTGAAAAAAACTATTACAAAATAATACAATGTTGACACTACAATATGTCTATTATTGAATATAATTAAATAATATCATTAACACAACACTAGTACGTCGGTTATCCAACTACCAAGGCCAAGTGTCTGGTGTCGTTCGCGCGTGTTATGTCACAAACGTAGTCTTTTTACGTCACAATGTATCAATTTATGCACATCTAGTTATGTCTATGTCACTTTTACACACATTTATTTATATTACAAGCAACTTGTATCTAAACATGACTTGTGTCCGGATATTTCTGATATTTATCTCTGGTCCTATCCAGCTCGGAAACAGTTGGATAATTGTGAATTGTAGTAAACAGGAAATGTCGTAGTGTCCTACATGTACCTAAACAAATGTCTTTAATCGCGTAAACCAGAAAATGTGTCTCAATTTTATTTTAGGTAGGATCGTACAAATTTTGCTACTTCTACCTAGATTAAATTTAATTTTCTCGAAAATTACTCGCTTAATTATACGAGAGTTACGAAGAGTTTTCTGACCAATAAATTATTTTTTAATATGTACTCGGTCCAAGGTCTGTGCGCAAAAAAGTAACCATAAACATATAATTATTATTAATTACTGCTTCCCGCGGGAGTACGTGGGAATTCTAAATATTATTGGGTTAATAAGTTTTTGTAATTGTATTTCAAAACCTTTACCAGTACCAGTCATTGTCCTATTAAAATCGATAAATAGTTCAAAAGATACAAGAAAGACAGACTCTTAAAAAGGTTGCTTTGGGTACCAAAAATGTATAAATAACATTATATACAGATCTCAGAAAACGAAAAATTCCAACTATGAAGCAGAAATAGCAATCTAATTTTAATACGTAGGTATATTATTATAGAGGTAATTGTTACATGCAAATAATTAAAAACAAAGAATTTTTTTCTAAATAACTATGCCTGTATATATCAGACATTGCCAAGAAAAACAAGCTGTTCTCTTTTGTATAAATCTTCCTTTCCCTTCCGAGTCTTCCTTTCACCATCTTACAACATAACACATACATCACAACTATTGCAAACGAAAATGATTAAACATACATATTTTCTCCTAGTATATCCAACACACTAATTACAGAAATGTTCCCTTTAGTTACCGGGGTTTAACCATGCGTTAGCCACACGCACACAAACATGTATATATATTACGTAAACAAACATACCCAATATGCAAACAAGCCTTTGTTAACTCAAACTATTGAGTAACAGCAGGATCCTGTTCATACTGAGGTTATTGGCTATTACATCAACATCACAACAACAAAGGGGCTCGAATTCAATGACAAACACGTGAACGAACAGCGAACAAGCAAAATTATTCACGTAACAAGCAAAAATGTACTCCTGACAAGCAAAAATATAGTCTTAAGAAGCAAAAATGTACTCCGGACAAGCAAAATTTTAGCCATTCGACAAAATAGTAACGACATACGATTGTTTTGCTTACATACGTGTCAATGTAGTCTCGAAGGTCATACAGTTTGCGCCCCAATTCGCGTTAGCAAGAACACGAGGCATTCCAAATTAGTAGCTCGACATCTAGAGTGTGGATGATTGTATTAGGAAGCTAATTGATACGTTTCAAGTTAGATTGGAATTGGATTACTGATCGCTGATTAATATTAAAGGTTTAATAAACTATTGAACAAAAATTTTACCTCATCTGCGTCTTTTTGAATGAAATTTACTTGCTATCAAGCGTAACTTACAATTAACCTCGAATACCTTTTATTTCACCAAATATCGCACGTTCACTCTTGATTTATCAACAAGGGAACGATCAGAAATTCCGAAGAGTACTTTTGAAATTCTCAAGTAGCGGTTATTATTTTCAAAAAATATTTCATTTACAGATATCATTCCTGCTACTGTTCTATTCTAAGTTTAGATAATCTGAATGTGATTATCAACTACACTCTGACAAAAACTAAACGTTTATTAAGAATAATTGTTTACTCTTCAATTAAAGGTATCTACAGACGAAATTGTATCGTATCGTGAAGAATTTGCGCTTATTTTCTGTCCATGAAAATTGAGAACGTCTGTCTGAGCAAAACCGACTTTAATTGATAATAATTACTTACCTTTAGAAAGAAAACGAGTGGACAAATTCTATCTGGTGATTGAATATTTTTTAATTTGACATTATTTCTAATAACCGTAGCAGTGTTGATTTTATCCGAAACATGCAGTTTAATTTAAAATTAGCAGATTTTGGAAAGATTTACATATTATTGGCTGTTGATATTTGTTTCAACATTCATTGACAGCAGAACGAAAACATGGAACGCTCGGAGAAACATTATTAAAATAAAAACAATATCTGTCTATACAACACGATATCGTAGATGGACATGAGATATAATGTGTAAATATAATAAGTGTAATAAAAATATAACATGTAACATATGTACCTATATTACCCTCGTGTATCGGTGTATAATGATTGCTCAAATCTTTCATGTGATCTTTACAACCACACGCTACATAAGATAATGGCGCTAATGTCCATTAATATTACAGGGGTTATTAACCCATTACCATGCGTTTAGATACACCAAATCTTTTTTGGGAACAGATTGGCAAATAAGCGGACAGTCACCATAAATGATTTCTAAAATCTACCTCGAATTCCTATAGTCCTCTACAGGAATCAATTTATTAGTGGTCGATAATATATTATTTTTAATTCAGACTATTACTCTATATTAACTGGTACTCTATAATAACTGGTAACATCACGCCTGTAATCCCCGAAGAGGTAGGCAGAGAAGTGTAGTTCACTCCCACGTTTCACCAGTTACGTTTTAAGTCCCATGGAATAGGTGGTGAGCCTGTTGCCATACACCGGGCACAATTTCAGACTCCAAGTCACTACTAGAAATTCTAAATTAGAAAAATCCAGCAGCACCCGACCTGAGATTTGAACCCAGGACCTCCCGATGGGCAGTCGCGCTTGGTTGCAGCTCGACCAACGAGGCAGTCAATATTAACTGGTACTCTATAATAATCTATGTTAGGGGTTCCAAGTTCCACCCCAGAAGTCCACACAAACTTTACCTATCGTTATGCACACTGATGTAGCAGAGTCGCGTCTTTCGTATACAAAAGAGGAAACTGGCGACCAGCTGATCACGGTATAGGATAGCCTGCCTAAGCAAGGTTAGGTACATGCCTTGGCCGCCGACGGACCACGCAGACGATGTGAGAAGTCGCGCTCTGCGATCTCCAACCCGCATGCAAAGAAATTCCAAGGTGGGGATTATGGGCAGCGACCCCCTTAGGGGAGGCCTAGGTCCAGCAGTGAACTGATACAGGTTGTTGATGTGATGTGATAGTATTAATTAAACCTCAAAAATGAAACTGGTAATTGTCGTGAAAATATAATTAGTGTAATGAGAAAATATGCTTTGAAATCACACAAACAAAAAATAATATACATTGTTTATATGCTCATAAAGTACCAACTCTAGGCATATTTCCTTAAAAACGCTTGTGTACGTAAAAAAAACTATAGAAGTAAATAGAAAAACTAAAAGTGGCACAGCGGTGTCAAGTTGGCTTGACCTTGGACGAATCCGCATGAGTCAGCAAGGGTTTTAATATCATCTCCAATTCGTTAGCTAACAGTAGTGTAACAATATACCGTAATATTACACCGCGGTGACCACATGTCCTGCAATACTGCGGACACTATAATTATCTCACCACCTATTCCATGGTAACGTATAGTAGCTGGTGAAACGTGGGAGTGTGCTACACTCCTCTGTCTACTCCTTCGGGGATTACAGGCGTGATGTTACGTTTTGATGTAACGATAAATTATTTTCGACAATTTGCCAAAATAAATGACTTCAACATTATATAGATACACTACTCTACATCAAATCACAACACAATTCAAGAGTTATTAGACCGCGACAATGTTCCGTTTCTGAAGACATTAGAGTCAATGTAATAACATTCGTATATGTGTGTGTAAATATGTAGGTACACAAGTAGTAAGGTACGTGCAAAGTATTATATATTTATTTATTGACTCTTTATTGCACAACATAAACAGGCATAACAAAGGGCGGACTTAATGCCTACTGGCAGTCTCCATCAGTCAACCCTTGGAGAATAGTAAGACGAAGACGAAGACGATAAAAAAAGAAAAGATATTGTAGTAAAAAATAATAAATTGTTTAATAATTAATGTATACCCAATAAAATATATGAATACGATAAAATACGAGTCCATACATTTATATTGGGTTCTTCTAACTTCAAACTCCCAATAGCACGAAGTCCAAACTCCAAATTCGTGCCCGGTGTGTGGCAATACGTTCAACCCTCATTCCACGACGGGATGTACAACGTAACTTGTGAATCATAGTCATGTACCAGACTCCTCAACCAACCCTTTCAAATAATAACAGTAGTGGTGTCATGTTATATTTTTTGTCTATATAATAATATAAAAAAATTAGGTACTCTAGAAAACATAGGTTCACAACATTAGATACATGTGCCCTCCGAGTGCGACAAAGACAACAACAATAACGAGGGCGTGTTCACACAAAGGCGTTAACATGTTAATCTATTCATTTGTGTCAATCTTAGCGCCATTGGTTAAATGTGTTGCTGTTTCATAAACGAACTGTCTCATAGAGTTATTTTTTCGTTCACCTAATCATCATCATCATCATCAGCCTACTCCCGTCTACTGCTGGCCATAGACATCTCCAACAGCCCGTCATTGAGCTCCATCTTCAGCTCTTCGCGTCCAACCGCTGCCAGCCACTTTGCTTATATAGTTCTCCTAATGATATATACTAATGCTTAGTAATAAATTTTACCCTGCCTAGTCTCTTAATCATCAACACGAGCTCGTTGTGATTCGCGGATCAGGAAGGAGATCCTCAGATGTTTCTGAAATTAGTCGAACTATCAAGAAAAGGTTTGTATAAGTTAAGTGGATACACAGATATGAAGACAGATAGAAATTTTTTTATTGCTTACACTATATAAGAAGACCGTTGGGCAGCGCAGAATACCTAAATTCGTACTGAACGGGTTACACGGGTGGCATATTCGGACCGTTACGTCACGATGATTCGTCAAAACTATATACCTGTTACTGGATGACGTACTCTTCTCTCACGACGCACTCATTTAGCTCATTTTTCATCAAACTTCATCAAACCCAATGTATGGGCGTTCCAAATTCGAATTTCGCTCCATCCTTAATGTTTGTTTAGAGAATCTTCTTCCGTTACTTTTTTTTAACTAATACTTTAATCTTGATAAATATTACTTGAAAACAATAGGCTTTTTTAAAATGTAAAAATTTCTCACGTGTAGAGATGAGAGAACAAAAGCTAGCGAACATATAACAGTGAAGTACATCATAAAGACAATAAAATTTAATTTCGCCTCGCCAATTACCCGGGTGTTATAAAAGGAATTTAACAAATTACTTTAATTTATAAGTCAAAAGAAAACATTCAACATTTACATTCAATTAATCTTGCAACATCGGCCATTGAACCCGGAACGTTTCATTTACTAAGGGCTGTGAAAATCACGTCAATATTTTACTCATTGATTAAACAATTTATTCTTACTTCTCCCTATTATTAAACCGACGCGCAATACCCTAAAACGAAAGTTAGTAAATCATGACAATTACATTTTAATACGTATAAACATACATACACTTTTATTAAGCGGTTTACAAATGAATATATCATTATCATTATCATTATCACCATCATCATGATAGAACTATAATTACAATCATCAAGCTTTTTATCGTTTCACTATTAGAATTGAATTTAAATACAGAATGAAAAAGGGTGAAGCCAATGTTAGCCACGTTGGACAAGTACAGGTTAACAGACTTCACACGTTTTTATGTAAGAAAACTGTAAGATGCGGGTCTCTTCGTGGTGTCCTTTACAACAACTGCAAGTCATATTTAACATAATTAATTAATAAGTATAATTAACCTTACAACGTACATAATGAAATAAAAGAACTGCGTGCCAGAATTTGAATCCAGGATCCTCGGAGTGGAAGACTATTTTTAAACTACTAGACCATTCATTTGGAGGGCCATTCCTGGTCATAGACCTCCCATTAACAGCGCCACGGCAGCCAGCTCTGGCCCTTTGAAATCCAGCTGTATCCGGCTGTCTTCAGGTCATCAGACATTCTGGTACTAGGGTTACCGACGCTCGTTTTACAACAAGAAATATATTATACATATATTTTTCTATATCAAGAGTAGCGTTATTTTTTGTATTAACATCAAGAACCAAAACAATTCGACAGCCCTATCAAGACGCTACACAAACCAGCAGGTTGTACAGGAGAATGCCTGCAAGATAACCTTATCTTAGAACCGCTGGGAAGATGTATTGCTCATCTGTGACCTTACTTTTATAGATTCACACTACAATAAATTTAAATGTAAAAGGGCTTACTTATTATAATCATTGCATTCGTCAATGTTGTTCTCATAAAGCAAGAAAGTTATGTTCAGCATAAATATTTT
Organism: Parelbella macleannani; assembly: GCA_018245755.1. Lineage (NCBI taxonomy): Eukaryota > Metazoa > Arthropoda > Insecta > Lepidoptera > Hesperiidae > Parelbella > Parelbella macleannani. Next base: position 2,962 of record DWEE01001060.1, on the reverse strand, counting down.
TAATCTGTACTAAAATATGAATGTTTTTCAATCTGTATTTTTGTACGTTTAAAAATAATACCATAACTCGCGATTTATTGCACAGTAGCTTTCAACGGTAAACTACGTAAAGGATGTTAAGGATATTATTGATAACTAACATTGCGACAATTATTATCATTATTATACCCTTAAACTAAGTGTCCTACAGGGTAGACAGGGAGCACACAATATTTCTACTCTTTCAGAACTGACGTGCTTCTTTACTTTTTGTCTTCTATTGCGAAGATTCATTTACGGGAACAAATATAACTATTACTCAATATACAAATACATTCGTTCGCGCACGCCTGTCCTTATCTGATTTGCCCTTAAAGTTCTCCCTAAACAAACCCTTTACCCATAATCCCTGTTATCGTCATAATTTACGGAAATCAACTATGTGTAGGTAATATGACTGAACGCGTCAAGGTCGCGCGGCAGTAACGTGGCCACTTATCACAGCCTAGATATACCTATTTACTTCAAACAAATCGGCGACACCCAAAAGAAACCCGAAGTGAAATTTTCCTTTAATACAAACACTTATATTATCGCGACATTAATAAATGAACGTAAAAACAGCGAAGCTAGTTTTTTAAGAGCGGCGCAATTGGAAATCGTTACCCTCTGCCCACCTCTACGCGAAATGGACGTGATAATTAATATGAATTCATATACTCATTATTATTAGTATAATTCCTACAAACATACAAGCGAAAGTAAATTGTACAAAAGATATTGTATGTATGCAGTGATTGTGTTCGTCCAGCTGCTGGTCGGCCACGGCAGACACATTTAAATTTGTGTGACCCTGAACATGATATTTATTCGAAAACGATATAATTAATTTTATTCAAGTATAAGCATGTAATGAGGAGGACTGGGCGCGGTGGCGCTCATTGCCGAAGGCCTGTTTAGCAGTGGGTTGAGACAGGCTGATGACGCTGATGATGACGATGATGAAGAATGTACTTGGTATTTTTACGGCTGATATAAAAAGTCTGAAATGAGTAATAAAATGTTAACCAACTAAATATATTAGGACATCTCCACACACAGTTAACCAATTCCAAAGTTAACTTCGAAATAGCTTGTGTCATGGTACCCAACTGGCTGATAAACTACATATGTACATATAAATATATATTCTACCATAGATACTTTTATACCCAGTAACAGAACAAAATGTTGTTCTCGTCAGACAAACATTTATTCTGGATGAGAATCAAACCGACGGCCCTCGGCGGAACAGTCAAGTTCACTAACCATCGCACCAATAGACCAGTCATACCATGATTTTTCTAGTTGTTGATATCGTTGGTATAATGAAACCAATGAAAGAGATTTATAACAAATAACATTATTTCCAGTCGTGCTGTTGAGATCGTTAGTGCAGTACAAGAACGTTTCAAAAACCTTAGTAATACTTTAATATTATTCCCGACATAGTATGAAATGTATGAAATAGTTTCATTATCATTTTCACATTCTTGCTACGTTTCGTCAACGTCATCCTCATCAGCTTATCTCAGTCCAGTGCTGGGCATAGGCCTCACCCAATGAGCGCCATCGCGCCCTGTACTTGCTCCTTTTGGTATACAAAAAAAAACTTTAACAATCTTATAATATTATTATGTTTAGTCTTAGTATTGATAATCATGATTTTAGAAACATCTGTGAAAGAGCTCAATAATACTTTTTTCGTTACATTAACAGCGAATGATTTAGGTCGACCAACATTACCAGCACGCAATGGCAAAAGGTCGTGGGCGCCCACGGCAGTTCATCCCAGGATCTTTGCCCTCAAATTAAGGCTTCAGCCCTAATTAAAGGATCTTGACCATCGATAATGGCCGTAATGACCCACGGACGAAATAAAAGCGGTATCAGCTATAGTAATCGAACGACTGGTCGCGGTATAATGCAGTCTACCTAACCACATCAAAATGTCCTGGCCGGCAGCGTAGGCGGTCCGAGAAGCCGTCCTCTACGATCCCCAACCCGCATGCCCAGCGTTGGGATTGTGGCCAATAACTCCTCAGAGGCCTACATAGTAAGTTAAGTATTATTATTTCCTATTCCGTGAGACTTAAACGTAACTGGTGAAACGTGGGAGTGTACTACACTCCTCTCCCTACCCCTTCACAGATTACAGGCGTGTTGTTACCTTATTATTAGTAAGCTGTATTTAGTGACCAAATTAATCCATTGCGAACCGCCCCAGTATGAAGAAAATGAGGTAATGGAGATGATGAGATCTATAAATCGATTTCGACTTAATCACTATCATGGTAAATTGTACCTAATTATCTATATTTAATTTTAAGATTCTACAAAAATTTAAACGAATATAATTTGTCCAATAAACTCCCTTCGGAGGTGTTCAAGGAACGCCATCACATGAGGTTCTTCAAACGCAGCGTCAAAAAGTTCTTTCAAGGCAGGCAGCACATTGGTAACCCTTGATGATGCAAATGTCTATAGGCGACGATGACCATTTAGCAGCAGATGGGTCGCCTGTCTTTTTAATATGAAAAAACTCGTTTTCTCTCTAAATATAGAAATATTTGGCACTCAGTGCTCTCAGCTTATCCAGTAAAAGATAGTGCGAGGTATAACAATAATAAATAATTAAGGCTGTGTATAAAAAAAAAAACAATCGACCCATTAGTCATTCCACTGTTGAAATATGGGTCTCCTCTCATATTGAGAGGGTTAAGGCCATATTCTGCCACGCTGGCCAAGTGCGGGTTGGCAGACTTCACACACCTCAGAATTATTTTTTTTTATAAATTCTAAGTTTCCTCACGATGTTTTCCTTCACCGTTAGCAAGTGACATTAAAACTTAAAACGCACTTTTTTATAAAGAGGTGCGCGCCATGGATTTGAACCCAGGACCCCCGGAATGAGAAGCTGAATTCTTAACCACTAGGCTACCAC
>DWEE01001059.1:0-14371 GCA_018245755.1 Parelbella macleannani | reverse complement strand
ACTAATATACAAAAAGTAAAGCAATAGAATGTTAGGGCACATTCACATGGGCGCTTTTTGTCGAGACAGAGACTTTACAGTTAACGCATGTCTGTCACGTATTGACTTGAAAGTAGCTCTGGAAAAAGTGTAGGCCTGATACAGTCATGCGTTTATCTCTAGCAAAAAGTAGCATTGCACACGGCTAGTAACACTGCGTATCCTCGTTCACTTATTTGATTGTTCCCACAGAAACATTTTTGTTTTTAATGTTATTTATTATTATTATCACCATGCCGGACTCCTTACGAGGTTAGAAATGAAGACCGAGTGTCAGACATTGTTATCTTTATAGACTCGACGTGTTTCTCCTTTCATCATTGAATTGGTATACGGAAGCAAATTTCAAAAATTTCTAACTTCTAACTTCCCCATTAGCCGATTTTAACCTAAGTTGTAAAGTTTAATACGATTCATAATGAATTTAGGTGATTTATAACTATCAAACTTCAAATATCGAACATATTCTTTTTTGAAATTAGAACCCGTAAAAACCGTTGTAAAACTGGCACAGCACAAATAGATTCTGCAACCATATGGCGGCGTACAAATAAAATTTTATGGAACATACAATGTATGAGATTCTAACTCTTATATTGCGCAAACACTAAACCCATTATACCACCAAACATACTGAGCAAATCGCAGCTAATTGATGGTTGAATCCGAAATAGTTCGCGTAGCAAGTCTACGATCGATGATAATATCTATAAAACTGGGCAGCAAACAAACTCCAAACATTTCATCTGTAACCGGTTTTAAACAATTCGATAATAATCTCTAGGTAAATCTCTGACCGTATAGGAAGCGTCGTCTATGAACAAACAAAACGTAACAGCGAGAGGGTAGGCAGAGGAGTGTAGACCATTCCCACTTTCATTAGTTATGTTATACGACGCGTCATGGTATAGGTGGTAAAGTACGCAAATATGCAGTAATATGTTTACTTTCAACTTAATACTAGGTATATGCGTACTATAAAATCCAATTATTCCTCAAATCATCACCAATTCCATGGCGGGTAAAAACAAATGTAACAGATGTAAAACGCGAATATAGTTGCTGCAAAACGCCAGGACTTATCTATCTTAATCATATAGGTTATATACTGCCTGATTGGCGTGTCAGATGTCCTTGAAATCGAGCGTGTGAAAAGTGTTCAATGCACATAGAATAAGCGCATCAAGTCTGCAACGAGCAATATCAATCGATGTTCCCTGCATACGCCGTAAAGGATGAAGCGTGATGGTATAACAACAATGACAGTAACAAGCCGAGGTCTAACCCAGAGACCCGCTCAGCTAGGACTCATATTGTTCGCTCACACGTGTGTTAGTCGTAAAAAGCACACTTTCATTGTCTCGAGTGGCGTACGCCGGGGTTGCGTAACAGCTGACTGCTCAGATGGCAATCGGGTGCATGGGAAACGCATTGTCCGTACGAAACTCGTTCACACACATGAATGCCAACATTAGCCCTGTGTTATTGTACGCCTCGTTGCTAATGAGATGCAGTGCTCTCGGCTTTGTGTGCTGAACGTATTTAAGAAGAGGACTTTATTGTTTTAACGCTCAATTGGGAAATATTTGGGATTTGCTAATTGTTATTATATTTTCACGCCAAGTCCGTCACGGGGTAGGCAGAGCGACGGATGCCATATATTAGTATCCTTACCGCACTCAGTGTTAACTTCCAGGCGCAAGTAGCCTTGTTTAAATAAACCAAGCTACACGGTGACCAGTCTGTCGCCAGAATCTCACCTGTTGAATAGCAAGATTGCTGAAGGATCCTAAAACTGGTATATAAGAAATTAATAACCAGCTAACTAGATTTCATGACCACGAAACTGATTATGACATAAAAGTTTTGATTAAATAAAGACCCGTTGTGATTTCGCTGAAACGAAATCGTTTCGCTCCGTAAGCAATATCGTGATGCCTAACAATAACGGCCAATTCACATCGGCGTACGAAATCGCGAAAAAATTACTCTTGCGTCACCAACGGGCGTTTAATTGCCGTTACTGATTATTATAAAACCAATCTTTTATCGGCAATTTTGAAATTTAATCACCGCAGCAACTAGATCACTGGGTCTTTGATGGTCCATATTCTTCAGACGGAACGCCCCAAGCGCTGACTCACTAGCTTACTGCAAGCAATATATTATGTAACGTTATTAACAGACAACGGGAAGAACGATGAAGCAGCAAACTCGTTTTTGGAAGTTTTGATTATTATTATATCATCACGCCAGGTCCGTCAAGGGTTACGAAGAAAACAACGAGTGAAAAATCTGTATCTTTACAGACCTCACTTCCTTCTTCTACATGTATTACACTCTTTATATATAAGTATGTATAGTATATATAGTGTGTATAATGTAACTATGATAACATAACAATTAGGACTTAATGACTAACATATGTATATATTCCAACAAATACCAGCCCTCATATCAATTAATCATGAGCTATTATAGAGCCTACAGAACTCAACACTTCATTGTTTAGATTAGTACAAAACATTGCCAATATAAATTTGGGCATTGACTCTACATAACAAAATAACAGGAAATTATATCATTTGTCCGACAACTGCAGTATATTTTATATGTAGGTACTAATAACTCAATTAATTTAATTTATAGAGAATCTTATAATATAATACGCAAGAAATGTTTACCATTTGCTATATGCAATTTCCTCAAGACAGATATTAAAAAAATATATAGTTATTATTATTATATCCGCACGCCAGGTCTCATATGGGGTAGTCTTAGATTACCAAGTGTCTAACTCTGATCTTTACAGATCTCATAAATAACTTACATTAACGTGATTAAATTTTATGATTCTTTCTAAAGAAGAGACGCAATATTGTAGAGAGAAGTAACCCCAGCTGGGCTTAAAGGGGCAAGCAGAGGAGTATAGTACACTGCCACATTTCACCAGCTAATTTAAAGAATAATATAGACCATTAACTTGCTGAGCTAAAATAATCTTTATCGGTATTAAGTTTTCATATCTAACGATCACATTTTGAAGTACGATGATATATTTTTCAATAAATCACCATTATGCCGTGACAATTAACCCGCTATTAACTTAGAAACGGTTTCAATATGCGACCGTCCCTTGTCTGCGAGTTATATTTTATTGCTATTCATTTATGCATAGTATTGATTGCATAGGGTCTTATGTATCTGGTTTGCACGTGTAAATAAGTCACATCTACGCAGATGTCCGCCAAAATTATCATACAACCTTCGATCGAAACTGGGCCAATAAAAAACGTCAGCGCTGTTAGATCGACAACATTATATTTATTGATCGTTCGCGTCTGGCCCGGTGACGATATGCCGCGTCATATTGTTTCCGCGTATGAAGCGGCATGTGCCTACAGATGTGTGCGGCATACAAACCTACCAGATGTGGGTTAAATGGAAATTTTATCGCTATATTAAAGTCATATATTTTCTTACTGTGGCAGTTTGCCGAGAGATTTTAATAACATACAAACTGTACGTTAGGGCGATTTTTTTTAAAGGAGGATTTTTTAAAATACAAAACACCCACATTATTTCAATGTTATGTAGCACGTAGTATGTGAGAATTGCACATAATATGATGTATTAACGAATGAGGCCTTTCGTCCTGTTGAATTGCAAAATCACTCTGTTGTCTCCCCGAAGAGGTAGGCAAAGCAACATACTACATTCCGAGCTACTACTAAAAATTTCAAGTTAAAGAAACCCAATAATACTCTACTCGGGAAACGAACCCAGGAACCCTTGCACAGCAGTCGCGCATGCACTGTACCTAACGCGCTCCTACGTTCATCACACTATGCATACAAATCAGCCAGTATCTGATTAAACTAAAAGTTACATATCAAGATTAATTCGTACATATATTAAGAATGCGAACACCATACCATCACATGTATACGCCAGCCGTCCAATTCCTGTGGAATGCGCCTATCAAAACCATAACAATGGTACAACAAAAAATCTCCCACGGCACATAATAATGAATAGTTAACGACGAAAACTAGGTGAATCTTTGTGCAATAGTCTCGTGTCTTTTAAAAGAAATATGATCGTTTTCAATTTCATAACGTTTCCCACACGTAGTTATTTGAATGGGCCAGCCAGTAGTTGTCAAGGGGGAGCCTAAAAATTAGTGTAATTTAAAACTAATTTAAAGCCACTAATACCCATCGATTACTGTAATATAGTCTTCTATTTCCAAATGCGAATCTCATTTTCTCTTTCTGAACGTAATTTTTAAGGGTACAGTTAGAGAGGTCATCATCATCAACCCTTTTATCGTTGCACTTTTGGACACGGGTCGCCTCTCAGAATGAGAAGATTAAAGCCAAGGTCTACCAAAACAGGTTACATACAGGACCGACAATACGATACGACACAAACCGACATACAGGTTGACACACTTCACACATTTTAAAGAATATCATACGAAGTATGGGACAGTAGAATAGTTTTAACGATATAAATCAGGATCTGAAACTTACGCTCAGCAAAATGGGAGTCAAAATTCGCAACCGCTTAGCTATCAACGATACACATAATATAAATCACTACAGAGAATTATTAACCATGATTAATAAATACCATAATCATCTTGATAAAACCACAAATATCTCTACGTACTCTATAACTAGACAGCTGTAGAGTATAGAGATACTCTCAATCGCAAAAGTCTATACGTGGCACGTGTACTAAGATTGCGTTCCAGTCATCGTGATTACATGGTCATATAATATGGTCATAATGACAATAATTCGATATATGAGTTGCGGATAAATCTATTAAAGCCTCGTTAGTGCGTGCCGTAAACGACTCGGTGTGTTGCATGATATTTGTACAACTGTACAGCCTGTGCGTCAATAATAACTGTAAGTCCATAAATAGCCTCAAATCATTAGCTATAAGACACACAATGATTGTAACAATCAAGCGTTTGACAGATTAAATAATGTAATTTACATGCCCTTACGTTGATAACACCTGTTTTGTAATTAAATTCCAATTAAAATAGATAAGGGAATACGCATTGTACGATGAACTTAAAGTCCAATAAAAATGGATAAAGAAATACGCATGTTACATTCAACTTACATAAATTACATACAAATACGTAGAAAAAAGCATTTAAATTTTGGCTTAAACTGCATTGATGTAATGTAAATAGTTGAAAGTGGACGTAGGTATTGTACGTTGTCCTTAACTTCAGCAAAACACCTAAAAGAGTGTCCATTGTACGTTTCATTAGAACTGCCCTTAATAATTAGGAAAGTACGTATTATACGTTAAGCTTAATTATTATTCAAAATGCTTAAAATACGTACATTGTACGTTGAACTTCAACTACATTTAAAATACGTCAGACGCGCTGTGCGTAGATCTTAAACTTCAAGTATATACTTAAAAGAACATGTATGAATACTCTTATCTAGTTTCGCATTATTTATGCATGCTTTTGGACGTCACCTACCCTATTGTTTAAATTTCTAACCTCCCTAGTGCTTAATAGAAATTGCTTAACTTCTTCCCAAGTTCAAATTATACACAATAGTTTGACTAATCTAGTCATAATATACCAATTACATCAAGGCTGGCCTAGTAGTCGGATAGTTTACTAAAGTCAACTATTAAGGCGCGGCTGTGGGTTCTATTCTTAACCATATATGTATGTAATAATAATTATTATTATTTACTTAGTCGCTATTAAATCTTCAACATAAAATCTAATCTTAAATTTTATTTATTAACATATCTATAACGCTATGAAAATAAACACAAATCACATTTATTTGTTTTTTATTATGATATATTTTATAAACATTATGTTTATCTAACTCTACAAGTACATATGTATAAGATCACCGCGTGACATTAACGTTGTGATAACATCAAATGTGGCACACTTCTCACGCTTAGATCATACACATTCTAGTTTCTAGACAACATCTTCACACTTGTCGGTTTTATGGCTCCAGTCGTCAACCACTGGTACTTTATACTGACAGACACAACTGATGAAGACTTACGAATGTTCAGAATTAGCATGTACATATGTATATGTATGTATATTAAAAGCAAAACAAAGTTTATATCTTTAAAATTTAAAATATACTGTATTTAATATGAGTACTAAATCTATTGTTTAATTTTGATGATAATAGTTACAATGATTTTGAACCCGCATAGTCGGTATAGGGATCATACGTAAACAATCTCTACTTAATGGAGTACAGTCTCGACAATGGACTAAGAGAGGCTAATGATGATGACGATGATATTATTTCTTCATTATAACATTCATTTTATTAGCAACTTAACTCGTTAAGTTAAATAACAAATTGATCATCTGTGCATTTGAAAATGTATCGCGACGACTGGAAACAAGACATTTTTTAAATATGAACGTATTTACATATTACATCGAAATTGACTGTTACACACATACATATTTTATCCACCAATTTAAAGAGACTAATTCACACGCCATAAATTTGCATGTATGTGTACGACCACTCTTATTATTATCATCACACTAATTCAAAATATATTCAAGGTGAAAGACATTAAGTGAACTTCTAACATATCGCCACCATTGTGTTAAACAATGCAAGGAGCGGACCTCAAAAATGCGAAATAATCTCAAGAACACACGTTCAATGCAAATCATCTGTATGTCAGGTTGCAGTTTTACTAACGGATACAAATATATAAGACTACTTATATAGAGCTCTTTCATTCGTCGTGTAATTAAAAAAAAGGTTTATCATTTAAAGTGTTTCGACATAGACGATATATTTAGGCTTCATCGTAATTATTAGCGTGTTTCAATCCACCATTGTACATATGTATATACAACTAGGTCTGCCGTGAGTAGTTTTTAACTAAAATAGTGCACGGTTAATACAGTAGAGCACGGTTACTCTGCACACTAAATATTATCCTATCAAAGAAAATAATACAATTGTCACATGACTCACCGCATTTAATCTTCCTCCTATTTTGTTCACCAAGAGTCGTAGCATGACGCATCATGAGCCTTGACTTTCCTTAATAATTGGGCTACCAAATGCAGTGATTTTTTAAAAATCCAAGTAATAGTTGTAGAGATTAGCATATTGAAAGAAACATACTCGTTAGATTTATTATTAGTAAAGACAGAAAATTGTAATTTCAACACATTTATTATATTCTGTATACTTTTCTGATATTTGTTACAAAACAGGTAAAGCGAGATTTTAAATGTTTCCTATAAAACTTTATTCGAACACACTTAACCTTGGAAAAAGCACATGTCCAAAAGCAAAATAGCTAACCAACTTCAAAATTATTTTGATGACTAGAATATAAATTTAAATGTGTAATATGTGAGCTTTTGCGCACTATCTCAGTAAACTTTAAAAAAAAAAATATCATCCACTGCTGAACACAGGCCTCTCCAATAGCATGCCACTGAGCTCGATCTTCAACTCTTCGCATCCAACTGTTATAAAAAACAAAAAATTAACTATAAACAAAGTTTATAACAACAACAAAGGGGGGTACGTGTGATGTATTGTACCCGCCTTACACAACATGCATCTTGACATTCCTTTTTATTCGTCAAACGTTCACAGTTGCCCGTGTGAACAGTTCCCACGTCGCGATTGTAGAGCAGATAGAGTGGTCGGCGAGCCGGCTAAACACTGTTTAAAGATAACGAGCGATTAGCGCATCCGACAAGCGTAGTGTGCTCACATCTGTGAATCATCGTGCCATATTGGACAGGAAATTATGCTAAAATTTTAACATCTTTTAAATTATGGTTATTACGAAATAGACAGCCAATTAAAGGCGTATTGTTTATCTAACAGCCGATTAACGCTTCCGATTAATATATTATTAATATTGAAGACGAATATTTCATCATCGTGAACTCATTTATCGTTCCACTATTGGACTCGGACCTCTTAGCATAGGGAGAGTAAAGAACAAATACGGTTTAGCAGACTTCACAAACCTTAGAAAACATTATGTGGAATTTAAGATATGCAAGTTTCCCTACGGTCTAATATTGTCAAAAACCGTAAATAAATTCAGTAACTCCGACAGTAACTTTTAAAATCTTGCATTGGAAAAATACTTCAAACAAAGAAACAGTTATATAACGTACGTTATCGATTTCACCATTGTTTCACTATTCACATAGATTTTCGCTGTGGATATCATTTTATTGAATTTAATTATAAAAAGTCAAAAAAGAGATATGCAATTCGAATGCTAAGGATGCAGACGTCGAGAGAGACCATAACTCACCTTCACTAAAGAAGCCTGATATATTCTGACGGAGGAATTAAATATCTATTAAACCTAGGTGACTCTATTAAGATAAAGATATTGGGCGCTTGTTACTTCCTACCTACCCTGTAACTTGGCAAGGCGATGTAATACATAATAATAAAACAATACGCACTTTCATAAGACCTACAATTACTTCCAGCATTAAGAAATGCCGGTACACGGTAAGCTAGATGGATATTTCATAACTACCGCGCTCATTATGACACACAAACGTATTCACGGTCACACTTCCTTCGCAAACGCAACGCTGACTTTTACCTCACAACACTTAACGGCTTCGTAGCCGCCATAATTTAACCCGCCGACTTCCGGTACCGTCGATTTGTAACAGCTTCCAAGCGAATATATCGAGTTATTTCGTCCTCGAGAGTTCCTGTCGGCGTACGATTAGCAAACTGCGGTTGTGGACTACAACGCATCCAATATGCTATGATGAATTTTAATGTCATTAAGATTATTTAGAAATATGAACAGAATATTGATCTTGTATTCCTGCAAAGGGTAGGCAGAGGAGAGTAATATTCGCAGATTTTACTAGTCATGTTATATGTTCTTTGGAATAGTGAGCCTATTATCACGCAACAGGCATAGTTATAAATCGCACTAATATTTTTCTCTACCTGAGAATCGAACCCGAGGTCCCAGCTCAGCAGACACGAGAGCGACTAATATTTACAACTGTTCTCATCGCCATTTCTATTACATACTTGAAATCCGATTCGTCGAACGAGCCAACATTACATATAATTACGGCGCCGTAAATTTTTTTGAATCATCTCTTAACAATTACACATTGATACCGCTAGTGATTTGAATTGTAAAGCGCGTGTTGGGCAAGCTCATGACCGTATTATTACAAATAAGAAACACATGTTCGGCGGGAATCGAAGTAGATTTATGAGGGGTTTCGAAAAGCAATCAGGGGAGGCGTGACCGTTGGTAATTATTTCTTAACACCATCTTCTGTACGTCGCTACCGAACGCACTCCATTAGTAACTTCCTTTGGATCTAATCGTTTTGATTGAGACGCTGCTAACTGGTTGGGAGTTAATTAGATATATTTTTAATGGAACGCTATTCGTGGCCCAGTTGCTCCGCCCGTCCAAATATTTATTGTTTAACTGTCTAGTGCTGGGTTGGATCCCTATTGAGTTATTCTGACTTGAAATTCCTAACAGTAGCTCGGAGTCTGGATTTGTGCCCGGTGTACACCAACAAGCTTAACCCCTACACCATGGAACGTAAAACATAATAGCTGAAACGTGGAACCGTTACACTCTTCTGCCTAACTATTAGGAGCAATACAGGCGTAATATTATTATTATGTGAACATCATTCGTTAATATTCGAAGATCATAGCTCCATAGCGAAAACCATTCTCTACAGCGGGAGCCTGACATCGTCTTTATCGGTCATCTTAATAGCACCATAAAGTATTTATTATTGCCCCGTGAATGAACCGATCGCGGTGGATGCTTATTGTAAAACGCAATAAATCATATTCTAAACTTGTATTCCATTCATCCGACGGCAGCAGGCAACATGTTATTAACGGACGATTCATTAAAAACTTTCAAGGGATCAGTTGGAATAACATTACATTTATTTAGGATTTTGCTAAGGTGTTAACTATTTTCTTTTAAACTTATGATTTACATACATGCTTACACTTAAAATCTGTTTGTTAGCACGATAATTATCGGATGCGATTTGGTATAAATATGTAGTTGTAATCTTAAATTACTCTATAGTGATTAAAAAATATTACCCAATGTTTAATGTCGTGCATGTTTTTGTGATACTAAATATTTTCGATCGTTTCGTTAAGTATTATTATTGTATCGTCACGCAAGGTCCTTTACGGAGTAGGCAGAATTGTAATAATTGCAATAATATTCTGCTGATTAAATGTAAATTTAGAACTAGCTACATAATAATACCCTAACATTATAACAATAATTATTCAAAATTACAGTTTTATTAATATTGTAAAACAATGTACTTCATAGTATGACTAAGCAAAGATTCAGCGAGGTATCAATATTTAAATTCAGATCTGATGTTGATACGTTTTTTATCATTGTCAAGACTCAACAAGCCTTTTGACAAGCGACCTGACAGTCGGCCTACGGGTTGTAGAGTTAAAAATGTAGAGTCAAAATTAATAAGTAATTTTATTGTTTCAAATCAGTTTTGTGATTACCCTTTATTGTTAACCTTTTTATTATTACACAATTGATCAAGAGTCTCCTTTTAAAATATTATAGGTTAAGACCACTCTCCGCCATGCTGCTCGAGTACAGATTGGTAAATAATGTCATTAATGAATTCAATAGGTCATTATTTGCATCTTATTCAAATACATATCTTTATTGGTAAATTTCAAACACTCTATAATGCTTCCAGTGAATAAAATGTCCAAAATATATCCATGTTTCGTATTTAATAAAAAAATCACTGAACATAAACGTCGAGCAGGTTTCGATATCAATTTATTATGATACTAATAGTAGCGTCCTTTTTTCCTTTATTAATCACAAAACCGTTTAACTCTACACGCGTAACAGACTCTACATATATTACACAAACCGACCACACGCTAGTGGAGATCAGTGAGATAAATAACAAAATGATATATCATTTGTAATAAACGTATAGCACAATTACATAAACTGTCAAAGTTAATCGGAAACATTTCACGATGGCTTAGCTACTGTGGCAGCCATCACGATTTTTGCACGAACTATCATTTGCGAGTACAGTATGCAAAGAAACTCATCAAAGTCGAGATCGCAAACTTGATTGTTAAGTTACATAATATCATGATACAGATATCAATGATTACTGTTTGGTTACGCAAAAATAACCACTATCACGATTGAGAATTGTGACATCAAAAATATTCCGCGGAAATTATTGTTGTGTCATCACGCTAGATACTTTACGGGATAGGCAGAGAGCACCGTACATCAAATGTGTCTACTGACAGACCTGATGCGCTTCGTCTATGTTTATCACTCTATTTGCACACTCGTCGTCTTCGGAGACATCAGAGTCCTTTTTCAGCCAGAATTTCACCTATTCGAACAGGATAAGTGAGTATTTCTCTCGAAAATTGTCAATGTTTGTAAGGCATTTATATTAAGTACGGCGACACTGCTACAAGTGTTAGTACTTAAAATTACATTAAGGTTACAGAGTAAACAATTAAAAATTAAACTTACGCGACCATTAGAAGGTTTAACCTTGTAACCAACGATTCGAAATTCGAATACATCATTCGACCATTTAAGCGAGGTATTCGTGTTATTAAAAGACAACGCAAATTCGTCTAATGTGTTGGTTTCAAAATCGAAATTGCTTGTCATTAGCGAGGCTGAAATGTCATAGAACAATGCGGGTACGAGCGTGTCGCAGTGCGGTTGAAGGGCGCACGTGATCGCATTTCCACTGATATTACACACAAAATAATCACGCAACACGCTTTATACCGGAGTTAATCAGTAGATCGCAATTATTAAAACGTTAGCACGTTGGTCGAGTGGCTGCAAGCGCGACTGCTGAGCTAGAGATCCTGGGTTCAATCCTCGAGTTACGTACTATTGGGTTTTTCTCATTAGAAATTTATTACAATAGAATCACGAAGTCTGGATTTCAGCCCGGAGTATGGCAAATGGTTCACTCCACAAACTGTCGTGTGACGTATAACAGACCAGGTAAATCATGGTATAAAAAACAGGTCTGGAGAAATTTTTTATTATTAAAATGTTGATATAACAACGTACACTCACGTCGAACGGTCTTTTCCATGTTCGAAGCAAGTAAGAAATCTCAGAACTTTGATCTCATGATGAGTCATGTAAAACTTACAATAAGCGTCGTGTTTTACGTAGTCGTAAAATAAAGTACTTCCTTATTTTAATAAAAAATAGTATCATCATTCAATAAAATATATGTAAATGACTCATACAATGGCTTGCAAATATGTATTTACGACGCACATCTGTAGGAAAGTGGCTCAAATTCAAGTTCTACTGACCTTTCACTATTAATCCGTTGACTGATCGTGGTAACTTAATCTTTTTATCGATAGAAAACCAATTGAATCCAGTCTACGGAACAATGAAGCCGTGTTTTGTTTGGGAGCGGGGCTGCTTGTCGCTTAAACTAGCTGTTACCAAACGATGAGTGTACAATTCCGCTTGGCCAATCAGAATGGCGGCACGTGGCTGCGCAGGCGCAGGTCAGAGGTGAGTTCGCGCCTCGAGAGCGGGCACAGGGAGCGCATGCCCATCTATTGTTAAAAATAAACTGATGAAAACCAGCCCGACACGCGAGGTCACGGTGAGAACAAATGAGAAACTTATCGGTCGGTTTATTTTTTATGCGCGTCATCGTCACTTTAATAGTACAGAACCGTCGTTCAAAATTCATTCATTCTTTTTATCAACATATAACTACCGTTTTATTTTTGAAAACTTTATTTGAAAATTTTATTTGAAAAAAAAAATGTTGCTATATGACTACGACCAAGT
Source organism: Parelbella macleannani (assembly GCA_018245755.1). NCBI lineage: Eukaryota > Metazoa > Arthropoda > Insecta > Lepidoptera > Hesperiidae > Parelbella > Parelbella macleannani. The sequence continues at coordinate 1,411 of DWEE01001059.1, read as the reverse complement.
ATATCTTAAAGCTTAATACAGGTATGTTTTATCAGGATAACCAAATATCGGTTTACCGATTAAATCTTTTGTCTGACTATTACGGAAAAACATTCGTATATGTTAATACATACATATATATATGTATTCGATCATGTACAAACACGCACATAAAATTAAATAGTAAACAATGATTTATCGAAAACGTCCACTTTACATTCTATTCGCGTCCCGCAAAAGCGAGATTGTCCGAGAAATCCAAGAACATTGGAGCTTAATCATAGCCTTGTCACCACAGAGGCGTGACGTATCAGATAACGTTTAAGCCTCGTTATCTGCGACTGTACCGCGACAACACATGTGCTATCTAACCCGACAATGACTGGAGAGGCTTTAATTCAATCAGACAGCGGACTGGAGATAGCTGTATCTAGCTGTCACAAGAGGGGCGCGTCGGCCAATAAATCGGCGGTGCGAGGTCTGCGTGAGATGAAGTGCCCATTTAACATACAATGAGTCTGCACTCTGTCGCAACGGAACTTAGCTTAGGACAGCGTTGGTTGAGCTTGAGCTCTGTTCACTATAAAATCAGCACTCGATCCAGTAACTCGACTTGACATTTGACTTAACACTATAAGTTATTCTAAAGAAAGCGTGCTAAAAACATGTTTGATGTTAACGCGACACCTGATCTGGTAACTCGTATATTTGACGAATCGACTTAACGATCGACTTTTATCTGTAAATTATATGTAATATCTAACCTACAAATGTGATATACAAAAAGTAACACGAAAATAACTCTACAAACATGTCTATGTATGTAGCTCTTATAAATAAACATTCAGTACAATAAAATGTACAAGCCTTACAGTATTGCAGTAGAAAAACCTGCCCTGGTATAATAAATGCTATAGCAACCTTTATTAAGTGTTTTAGATTCAAAGATAATCCCCATATGGCAGAAGAGCTTAATCTTATTGGTAGGAAGTTATTATAAATTCGCTTTAAATGATGCATTTAACTTTGTTAATGTTATATATAATATCTTTAAAATATAACTATAAAAAGGACTATTTACTTTATAATGTTCATATTCTCATAAATCCTTTTATCGTTCCACTATTGGACACGAGTCTCCTTTCACAGAAAGGTTAAGGTCATATTTTCCCACGCAGGCCAAGGACAAGTTTTACTAGGATTACTATCATCATACCATCGGTATCGATATCTATAGAGATAGGTATGGGTATAGGCACGTCTTCTTCCGTGCTTCTTCTATATTTTTAATTCGAATGATACGCGCGAATTGAAAATTTTATTACAGAACGTTAGTAATGTGAACGCGGCACGGGATAAGTCACTAACGAGTCTGGGTGTGTCCTGTGCACCAAATAACGCGGTCATAATTGTGGGTGCAGTTAGCTTCAAC